>JAULCB010219708.1:0-13712 GCA_032358575.1 Dendronotus rufus
TACTTTGTTACCGCTGAATACTCAGGAATACTGAGTGCGAACGGGAAAGTCTCTACCAAAATTTTAGTTCTGACTGCTCATGCGCGCTCGGTGTGTCGAATAATTCTGAATTGTTGGGCACACCATCGGTGTACCGAATGACACTCCGTTTTTGTATTTGTGTGTTTTCTGTTGATGAAGGGGAAACCCGAAACGAAATGTCCATTTTTGTTGCCATCTCGTTCCTTATAAATAGCACAGAGCTCTTCCATTTTAGCTAACCTTGCTTTGATATAATCTTGAAATAATAATATAAATTTATTTTTCTAGCGCCCATAATGCATCCAAGTTGATAATTTTGAAGGTACAACATGACATATGGCAGGTTACTGGGGATAAATCACTACTATTCTCTAAGCTGTACTGTTGTAATAAACAGTTTTTATGATAATTTTAGAACCTCTTACTGTCATTCTCGCCTTCTGGCAAGTTTTCACGTAGAAACATTCTTTCCCTTTGTAAAAGAAAATTCTTCATTGATGGACTTGACTTAACGATCTTTCGTTATTTTGCATGTCCTAAAAATTGTTTTTTTTTCACTAATTGTTTTTTCTTTGTAGAATTCATCGATGT
The DNA here is from genome assembly GCA_032358575.1 of Dendronotus rufus. Classification (NCBI taxonomy): domain Eukaryota; kingdom Metazoa; phylum Mollusca; class Gastropoda; order Nudibranchia; family Dendronotidae; genus Dendronotus; species Dendronotus rufus. Next base: position 613 of record JAULCB010219708.1, read on the forward strand.
TGGAAAGGATGAGAGAGCTCTTGATGTACTCTATGATGTCATCAAGAGCAAGAAGCATAGAACATGGCAGAAAACCCATGAGCAGATTATGGAGAAATACCTCAAGCTTTGTGTGGAGCTTCGCAAGTCCCACATTGCAAAGGAGGGATTGTACCAGTATAAGAATATCTGTCAGCAGGTAAGATTTAGATTTATTATGATCGAAATGATGTGATACATTATTTCAACTGGGCTATATTTTAGCCTTTTTTCAAAAGAAGTTAGTATTTATACAATGCTTTTCACCCTTGGTATCTGTATCTGTACGTACTCTAACTAGACTCAATTTTGAGTATTGGTGTCCAAGGGTGTTTGCTACTGAACTTGCATTTTTGTGTTGAACAATTGTTCTGCGATAGACTAGCAATGTATAAAAGTGGATATTGTTCCCATTATGTTATGTTATATTTATATTGGAGGAGATCTTTTTTTGAAATTAAATTATGAATTTTATGTTTTGTAGGTAAACATCAACTCTTTGGTGGAGGTTGTCAAGAACTATATTTCTTTGGCTGAAGAGAAGACTGAAGAAGCAAGAAAGGAATCTCATCAAACTGTTGTTGACATTGATGACTTAGATTTACCAGACTCCCCTGAAAGGTAAGTGTCGAGGAAGTTTCCTCACTTGTCGTCTTATAAACTTAATGCTAATATTACTCTACAAAAGTAAATTTAATAATTAGGTGTTGTATTTCTTGTGAAACAGTCATGAATGCATGTGTTTTGGGAGTCCCTTTAGTTCATAAAACATGTTATAAATCAGAATATTATACCTCATGAATTTGCAGCATTTGGGAAAGTTGTTTTGACATTGAATCTCTTCTACTTTATTTTACTCATCATTTTTTTATTTACTTCTTTTCCGCAGTCTCTTACTAAAGGCAGTAAGCGGTGAAGATTTGCAGGATCGTACTGATAGAACTATTCTGACCCCATGGGTCAAATTCCTGTGGGAGTCGTATCGCCAATGTTTGGACCTGCTGAGAAACAACTCGAGGGTGGAAAGATTGTATCAGGATATTGCTCAGCAAGGTATGCTAATGACTGAATCAAGTATTTTTTTTTTCTTTCTCTTAGTTTCTTTTTGTAATTGTTTTCTAGGTTGAGTTTTAGAGGGAGAAAAAAAAAGAAGATTCATACTAAAATTAAAAATCAGCAGCTTAGAGGTGTTGGAGTAAAAATACTTTAAAAGCTGTTAGGAATGAAATATATATGCTACTCTCTGTCAATGAAATCTTTAGAACTCTGAAACACGAACAACAGGAGTAGCCATCCTGACAGCTATAGACAGCTTGTCTTCCCTCATGTAACTACTGAACCTCAAATAAGACCATACCAGGGTACGTTGGCTAAATCCTGATTTCACAGATTATGTGTTTATATTTTCCCGAGTTTCAACCCTCTAGGAGTAATCTTTGGGAAATTATCCTCGCTCCAATGTCCAATGTAGAATGAGAAAACAAACTAGGGCCAAAACAAGACTATCATAATTCTTACTTCTTGTATGGATTTTTATTTCTTTTCCAGCTTTCAAGTTCTGCTTGAAATATCTGAGGAAGACTGAATTTAGAAAGCTTTGTGACAATGTAAGTGACTTAATACCAAGGGTACATTAGCAACCCCCTCCCTTTGAACTTTTGTTTTGTTAGAATAGATTTAGATTAATCACTGTGTATACATTAGGTATATTAGCAACTATTCATTCCCTTTTTTAGAATTGTTGATAGAATATATTTAGATTATTCACTGTATACATATGGTATTTTAGCAACTTTTCTCCTTTTTTAGAATTGTTGATAGAATAGCATAGATTTAGATTAATCACTATATATTATACATTAACTCAAAATGGTATGGAAGTTGATAATTATTTTATCTGTTGTCATTTACAATCTATATTTATTTTGCAGTTGCGTACACATTTGATGCACATTCATAAGCATCAAAACCAGCAAACAGCCATTAACCTGAACAATCCAGAATCACAGTCGATGCACCTGGAGACACGACTTATGCAGTTGGATTCAGCTATTACTCTAGAGCTATTTCAAGTTAGTATCTTATCTTTGTGTTAATCATTGCTAGAACTTATAAGCTTCCATTTTGTATAGTAAGATAGTCGTCCTTGCATCTTTCCCCCCACATGTCTCTTTATCTATTCATCTCTGTCCCTTTCCAAGAAATTCTCCCATTATATATTTTTTCACAGTAATGATTAAGCATGCATTCAGGAAATTTGAAAATAACGTTTTTTTGTTTTAGAACAGTCAGTTTTGAAAACATTTATGCTCTATATTTGCAAAGTATATATGTACCAAATTGTTGTATTGTGCATTCTATGTAAGCCCTGTTGTATTCTGATAGGACTCTTGGAGGTGCTGTAAAATTTAAAACAAACAGTTCTTTAATGTCTCTCTGTTAGATTTCTTTCTCCTTTTTTTAGTCATGTTGCTTCATTTGGTGGTACACTTTTTGTGGATGAATGTTCCTATGTTTTGTCTTGTGTATTGTGTTTCAGGAAGCTTTTAAGGCTGTAGAGGACATTCATGGTCTGATAACTCTATCCAAGAAGCAACCCAAGCCAGCTCTAATGGCCAATTACTTCCAGAAGCTGGGCCTCGTCTTCTCCAAGTCTGGTAACCATCTGTTCCATGCCTGCACTCTGCACAAGCTCTTTGTTTTGTCTCGAGAGCAGAGGAAAAACCTTTCCATGGAAGAATTGCAAAAGTAAGTAATAGTTGTTTGTGTTTCCCTACCTTTGTTGAGGTATTTATTTCTGGAATGACTTCATTGTTGTTATGACATTTTCTTGGTAATGAATTTCTAGATACTTAAATCTTTTCATCTTTGTATTATATTTTATTTTGAAAACAAAGAATATGTCTTTTTTTAGTTGATTGTTTCGAAATGGCAGCTTTTAATTAAATCAGTACATTTAAGTGGGCAGATGTCACAATATTCAAACAGCTTTTAAATCTTAATTCTTTGATGAATATTTTCACTACGATGGTTTGAATTGTGTTCTAAGCAATTCCGGCTTGTTTAATCCTCACTAGAATGGCTTCTAAAGTGCTGTGTTCAACTCTGGCTGTCCCCATCCCTGCCTCGAGGAATGCAATTGGCAACCTGCTGATCATGGATGAGAGTGTTTTGGAGAAACAACGCAAATTGACAACTCTCTTGATGCGTGCTGCTGCTCCTACTCGTCAGAACCTTGTCACCGATGTGGTATGCTCATAAGCAGTTATTGTATAAAAACTATCTGTTCATATTGTTCACATTCTTATTACATTTGCATTTACCGTAGTTTTTATTTTTCCATAAAAAACGATTTCATGATTTGATTTCACATTGATTAAGCCATTGATTTGTCATATTTAAAGCATCATACATGTTTTTTAAAGTTTCATCCAATGACATACATTCAGACTAGAGATAAAGAATCTCAAACTGTTTTTTTTATAATAGTTTAAAAGTAAGTCCTTCTGGGGCCATCAGACTCCTAGGGCTGGAACTTATCCTGATTTCTGAGGCGTGAACGCAGACAATGCTGCCACTTTCTGGATAAGATACTAGTACTAGTCTATCGCACATAACTTCCCAACCACAGGGATCTAATGGATATAAAATCATTTTAATCATTTACTTTTTCACAGGTGAAAAATGGTTTGATTCAGTATTCATATCCTGAATTACAAAGCTTGTACCAATACCTTGAAGTAGACTTCCACCCACTTAGTCTGTACAGCAAGGTGAAACCCATTATTGAGATGCTTGAGAAGAATGAGGACCTGGTACAATATGTCCCACAGATTGAGGACATCATCATTACTCGGGTCCTCAAGCAGGTGAGATTATAGATTGTTGGGGTTCAATTATTTAAGAATTTGTCTTTAACTTGATTTTTATAGTTATTGTTCTGCGCAAATTATCGATCGGTGCAATCTTAATATTGCGGATTGCGCTGCGCGTTTTAACGATGGTATGATTGCGCTGCGCGTTTCAACGATCGTATAATTGCGCGGCAATCTTAAGATTGCGCTGCTTATTTTAACCATCGGCTCAAAGTGTTATAGTACTACGCATGTAGGAGAGAATAAACTTTCCATTGAGATAAGGTTGGCTTATTATTTTGGAGGTGTAATGGGTTAGAACGGGCGATCAAAACAGCGATTTTCTAAGATGTTATCGGAAGTTTCGATCAACATTGACAAGCGGTATCACCTGGCTACTGAGTTGGCACCATTGGACGAACATACCATGGAGGAGAGCTGATGGAATATAGCGGAATCATCATGCCCAAGACGGACAAGACCATCACCCTGAGAGAATCGGCAAGACAGGCATATCCGAGAAAACAACCTGCTAAGCTTCACTGCAAGTGCGATGGAAAATGCCTCATAACGAAGTGCCCATGCCGCCAGAAGAGAGAGGAATGCACAAGTCATTGTTATCCCACACATGCATGCCAGAACCACCCCATCCGCAAAACTGATGCCGTCAACAGCAATCTCCTTAAAGTCGATCAAAAGAATTGGCTTACAGACCGACACATGGATGAAGCAAACGAGCTCATGATTGATCCCACCCTCAACGGGTTACAATCGTCTCTCCTGCTTACAGTAAACAAGGCGAAGAAACCGAACGGTAAATTCGTACAGATCGTTCACGTCAATCAACATTGGATCTTCATCTCGAACGTCCATGCACCATCCAACCACCACGTGATTGTTTATGACTCCCTTCACTTCACTGTTGCCGCATCTCCACAGAAGTCATCGACAAGATTGCCAGCTTCCTCAAATCTGATAATGACCGTATCATTGTCCAGCTAGCCAACGTTGACCAACAGTTACGACTGCGGCCCCTACACAATTCATTTCGCAGTTTCTCTGGCCTACGGTGACGACCCTGTCTCTCTAAAGTATGGTGAAGAAATCCGTCAACATCTAGACCAGGCCCTCACAATCAAGTTCTTCGAACGAATGCCAGCAGAGTCAGTCTTTCGGTCAAATTCGATTGTGAGAGAGTACGAAGTTAACATCCACTGCAAGTGTCGAGGAATAGACGACGGAACAATCATGATCGAATGCGAATCTTGCTTGATCTACCATTTCAAGTGTAGTGGACTGAAACACGGCGCGAAAATAGGACATTGGATTTGCGACACCTGTAAATAAATTAAATGTACTTTGTGAACTTTGAGTTTGATACCCATTGTATCATTCTTGTGAGCTCTTCAGTTTGATATGTTAATTTTAATTTTCCTATTTTTACACTTTTGAAAATATATTATGTGAATGTTACTTGGAAAGATGGAAGTGAACAAACACACACACACAATCAGATAATAATTTCACTTTTTATGGTTTAACACTTGAAAATATGTGAATGTTCCTTGATGTGAGTAAAAGATAGAAGTGAATAAAAAAAAATTATTTCAAAAATATATAATATTAACGCAATCTTCAGATTGCCGCGCAATTATACGACCGTTAAATGGCGCAGCGCAATTATACGACCGTTAAAACGCGCAGCGCAATCTCAAGATTTCACCGATTGGTAATTAGCGCGGAACAGTTATCAACCTGTCACAGAAAGATATAAAAGGTAAACGAGAAAGAATTAATAGCTTGTGATTCTTTCTGCTTAAGCTTTTGAATTTAAAATTATGGAATTGTATTTTAGATTTAAACTCCCCCTTTCTTGTGTTTCAGGTAGCTCAAGTTTACCAGCAAATCCAATTCAGTCGTTTTGCTGCTCTCGTACCATTTGCTAATGAATATCGTCTCGAGAGAGTTATTGTGGATGCTGCAAAGACCCTGGAATTGCAGGTTTGTGTTTGCTCTCACTCTGATATGTATGTATTATCAGATAGCCCCGGTTTTAACATAATTTATACTTTTATCTATATTCTAATTTATTTCTGAGTGGAAAAGGGTGTGGGGGGCATTTTATGGAAAGAAGTTCCAACTGTTACTTTGCTGCATTGCATATGAGGTATGTAATGCCTGAATTGCTTTAACCTAAGTTTCTAGTGCTGTTTGGCACAAGGCTTGTGTGTGTGTGGTGGGGTCTAATTCTGTTAACCTTTTAACCTAAATTGTAGTTTTACACGATAATCTCTATGTCCTTATACTTTTACACACAAAATAATGGTAAACATAGATTAGATATTTATCCTGTGAAGACGCTTGGACTGCAGAGCCTTCTGTAGCTTGTAGTCAGGAAAAGCAGCAGGTACATTATCAAGCAGAACTTCCCCGTGCAAGAAGATATTTTCTTTCTTGCCTTGTATTCAGCTGACAATTTTACTAACCTTTCCTTTTTCTAGTTACGGTTAGATTTTATTTGGTAAACATTGCACCGGTGCTGTTGCGTTCATTTTGTGGGTGATTAAAGTCTCCTTGATGGGTTTTAAGTACTGTTTTTTTCTTTAACCCATACTATCGACATGCTTGTCTGAAATTTCCAGCGCTGAGATTACCCTTGGAGATTGAAGCGCCGTAATGCTAAAAATATATACCTATCTTGACATTGATACTATTTTTTGCTGTTTGTTTTTATCTTTAGGTGCGAATTGATCATCGCACTGGCTCCCTGAGTTTTGGGACTGATCTTGGTGTGTCTCAGAAAGAGGATGTCCCTGAAGGACCTTACATTCAAAGTATGCCCAGTGAGCAGATCAGAAGCCAAGTCATCAACATTGCTCAGGCACTCAACCAGGCTATGGAAATCATTGGACCCAAAGAGAAGACTAAGGTATGATGTCTGGTTGTGATTTTTACTCCTTTGGAAGTGATTTTGAAAAAACATCATCTGTGAAATTGAATGTTCAAATGGGTTTAAAACTAGCATGATGTTGTATGAACTGAAAACCTTTGGGAGAGAAATGTCTTTTTTGATAGACTCTTGATAGGATTACATGTTGATTTTGATTGCATTCCGGTTCATATTAGACTCAGGATATTAGAAAGACTTGGCCCATCGCACTACACGTGTGTTATAAGATGCAACTGAATGGCAATGTCATTCATGGCTTCCACTTGTTTTCTTTAGTTGCTGTGGGTGGCAACTTGTCCCTCACTGTCTTCTGTCATCCTTCCTTTCGCCAACTCTTATCCCTGCCGTAAAACTTCACACAAACAAAGAACAAATATCTTATCCAATATTACATTTATTATATGTTAAAACTTCTCTTTTCTTTACAGGTTGATGAAGAAGCTCTTAAGGCAAGCATTTTGAATCAGTATCGTTTGACCGTGAAGAAAGAGCATTCCAAGATACTGCTGCGTCGACAAATCATTGAGAACAGGAAAGAGCAGCTGGAACAGAACCAAGATCAGAGGGTAATTTACTTATCATTGAAGTGTGTCACCGTGTATATTTCATTATTCATAATGGTTTTGATAAAGAAAATATTTTCTCAGTGACAATTAATTGTGTTGTTAAGAAAATGTTTGGTTTTTATGATGAAGGTTTGAATGCAACAATCTGTTTTAAAGACATTTTGAAATATTTATATATTACTGGTTTGGACTCTCAGGTTGTTATTTAAAGTTCTTTGACTTTATTTCTTTATTTCTTTTTCAGGAAAGGGAGGAAGTTGAGCAGGTGGAAGAACAGCGTCGCAAGGCTTATGAAGCAGAGATGGCACGATTGGAGAGGGAGGCCGAAGAGCGCAACAAGCAAAGACAACAAGAGGAGCATGAGCAGATTAGGAAGAGACATGTTAAAGAGAAATTGGACGAACTTCGTAAGACTCCACAAGGAGCCAAGATTCTGGAGAATATAAATGAAGAAGTAAGCCATCACCTATTATTGTTGATCTATCCTTGAAGGGATTTGTTACCTTTTCTTTCCGATTACTCCGCTATAACATATTATCAGGGTACTGTAAACATTCTTCACATTTTCATCTTTATGGTTGGAGTTCTGCTCATGTTTCTTTCCTTTTGACTAAAAATCATACTGTTTTCCAGATCTCTATTTTTCAAAATGTGTCTGTGTTATTTCTTTACACAAATACCTTTGTCTTTTGATGTGGAATGATGTTTTATTCATAGTACTGACTGATTTACTTTTGTCTGTAGGAAATTGCTGAGCTGGATGTGGATGAGATCATGGCCAAGCAGGTAGAGCAGCTTGAGAAGGAGAAGAAAGAATTGCAAGAGAGGCTGAGAACCCAAGAGAAGAAGGTAGGTGTAGCCAATAATTTTATTTTTATTTTCTATTCTTTCAAGTCTTAATCAAGGCTGCCACTGTGGTTTCAGTTTCTGTGGATTGGATCCATAGTTTGCAAAGAGAATCTACATAGAATTGTAAGAGAGAGAGAAAGTGCTGATTCTGTGATCTGTAATTGATTTTTTTGCATGCTTGGACGCAAATGCATAAACAACTTATCACGTTAAGTATTGTCATTGGTACGTTTGAATTTGACTTTTGAAAAAAAATATGAATGGCACATTTTCAGTTTATTTAACACACGTTTCAACACCTGACTTCGGTGGTGTTTTTCTTCTTCTCTCAACCATTTTTCTAATGTTTTGTTTGTGCCAGGTGGACTACATTGCCCGAGCCAAGAGGATCCTTGAGTTGCCAGCACTGAAGGAACAGTATGAAGCTACTAAGAAGGCAGATAAGCTGTTCTGGGAGGAGCAGGAAGAGGACAGGGTGAGTCATCTATTCCATTGAGTATGATTTACGATTTTTCATATTATTTGTTAGTGTTCTTCAAAAGTCAGTCATGCTGTGTATAGTTATTTATATATAGATATAAAAAAAAAATTTGCATTAGGTATCTATTTGTTTATATTTATCAATTTTTTATAGTATTATGCTTACACTTTTTATCTTCTGATTTTCCTCCCACACCAGATTGCTAAAAGCAAGGTAGAAAGAGATCTGGCCCTTGAGTCTAAAGCTCGAATGAGTCTGATGAAGGCAGATCTTGACTCCTTCACACATGGCTTGAAGAAGGCTAAGAAGTCTGAATATGAGGTATGTAGATAGTCAAACCTTGATATACTGCCAACTATGGGACCAATGCTAAAGTTAGTGGTATAACGAGCATTTTTTAACTTATATATTTTATACAACAAAACCCATCCCTCCTGTTCTTGTAAAAAAACCTGGTATCAAACATTTCACTGGATGGTTTACTTTACTCAACTTATTGTGTAATGATGATAATATTCTATATTTCATCCTGACAGGAGATTCGATTTACAGGCGTGTGAACTAGGTATAACGAAAATCGTTACAGTCAGGGCATTTCAACATAAAAATATTCTCACATTCGTAGAACAGGTCTTTATTTCTAGTATGATAATAGTCAGTGCTTATGGTTTTTACACATCCAGCTTTTGCATGTCTATCCAACTAACGTTTGCCTGTCTAGTTTCATGCATTCACCACCATCTATCAGATTTTTGGCGCAGAACCTTCCCACACCCTTTATTATAAGATTATTTGTATTCTTGTTAATCAGGTTTTTATTTGAGGTAGTATCATAGATTTTCATCACTTTTTTTCTCCCTCCAGAATAAGGTGAAGGATTATGAACAACTTGTGAATGAGGAACGTAGAGTCAGGATGTCTGAACGTAAGATACAGCGCAAAGAAGATCGAAGGCAGAAATGGATCCAGGAGAAGGAAGAAGCTGCTCAAAAAGCTCGTGACGAACAGCTTAAGATGGGTGAGTTTTCCTCTTTGCATCAAGCAGACCCGTAAATCTTCAGACAATTGCCGGTTTTTCCGTCAATAAGATATTTGCTATGATTCCCCGATTACCTCCGCCATTCGCAGAAAGAATATCTTTTATTTTTATTTTTATTCCCTCCGACATCGTATTTAGCTCTACCCTATTTTTAGTCTGAACTCTGAACGTTGTGTTGCTATTTATAGCTCTTATCTCTCTCTCTCTTCTCGCAGACAAGAGAGTTCTTCAACTGATAATAAATCGCTGGAATCGATTTACGGTTCGCGATATCGATATAAATTGCGGCTTGATATATATATATTTGCACTCTAGCCATATTATTTCCGACTCATTTTCCGAAAATTTCGATTTATTGTTGACTACAAACTGTTAAATACAATTCAGTCAATAATCTGCATTTTTCACTATTATTCTTTTGCATTCAGCGCATCCCTTTTGCCGGAGAGGAAGAATGTGAAACTATTTTATTCTGCAAATATATCGCGGCTTGATATATTTGAAAATTATACCAATAGAGGAAGTCATATTTAATTTAGTCGTGTTTCATGGTAGGATATTTTTTCTGAGTAATTTTTGTGTGTGATGTTACATATCGTGGATCTAATTTACAATCTAGAACTGAACTGTGAGTAAATATTATATAGAATTAACATAAGCTTATTATTGGTTTTTTGAAGAAGTTTGTATGATTAGACTAGGTATTAAAATTAATTAAACGTGCTGTGTAATCCATCTTACATTTTTACTGGATATTTTTGTGTGTAGATCTAGTATGATTGGCATTGAGTTGTATTTTCGGTGTTGAAAATTTCCAGGCAATTTTGTGATGGGTCATTTACAGGTCTGATCAAGAGGCAGGCAGGTTGTCTCCTCATTTTGTGTTTGATTACATCCGTGTGCTTGATTACATCCGTGTGTTTGATTACATCCATGTGTGTGTATACCAGTTAAACTTTGCACTTTGATTGCCTCATTCCCTAGATCATTGTCTGAAAATGAATGGACCAAACAGTGTAACATCAAACCGGGTTCCCTGCCCTAGACCTCCAAGATGTTTCATAATCATAGCAATTATTATGATATATTTCTCGCTCTCTTTTTTTCCGTATCTTATTTTTTCCCACTTGAACCACATGAAAATGTGTCTCATACTCACAGAAGCAAACTCAAAATAATAAGATAACAATAGTAGGGGATGAGAGCAACCAATGAATCCTGTTATTTTTGTATTGACAGAGCGTGAAGCTAAAGAACTTGAAGAGGAGCAGAAGCGTGAGGAGGAGGAGAGACTTTACGAGGAGAAAACGGCCAAACTGGATGAGCAGTTGAAGAAACAGATGGCCAAACAACAGGAGATTGAGGAAAGGGAGGCCAAGAGGAGAGAGGAGGAGCGTAGACCGTAAGTTTTCTTTGTTTCATCTTTGTTTTCACATCACTAAATGTTGCTGTCCTTCTATTGGCCGTGTCCTGTGTTTTTTAATATACCAGTTTCAATCTTTTGTCTGATTGTGTTTGTAATTTATGCCCAAAAAATTCAGTCACTCAATATTCATAAGGTTAGGATAGTTCTCTGCTGAATCCCCTTTTTAAATAGAATAATCTGTTCATGGATGGAAATGTATAATTCATCTTTCTCTTGTGACAGGCGCGAGGACCCGCGCGACAGGCGCGAGGACCCACGCGATAAAATGGACGATGGAAACTGGAGGCGTGAAGGAGCTGGTGACGAGGCAGATACAAAAGAAGATGAAGAAGGGGGCAGTAGCAAACCACGAGCTGGCGGATGGAGACAGAGGGAGGCTGATAGCGGATGGCGGCAGAGAGAGGCCGAGAAAGAAAGTAGCTGGAGAAGCAAAGGGTATGAACGCCATTTTGTTGTATTTTTCAGGGGTGTAAATATTTAAGATTTTCTCTGATTTCAGACTTTTCTACTATTCTTAAAGTGGACTGAAAAGATATTAGTTTTTGCTTTGAACGCCTTATTTTGTTGAGATGATAACGATTTATGGTAAACAAGAGGATCCGAGAGAGATTCTGCATAGCAAAGCTATTAATAGACGGCAGACAGCGTGGGAGGCGAATTAAATAGAGGGCAGGCAAGACGTACTACTGTGCGTGATAGTGATACCAAACACATAATAATATTACAGACAAGGAGTCTACGGGGCCTTCACTAGTTTTTTCAGGGAGGGCTTCAGAATAGTACCTTCCATTTTTCCTCACAAATACCATGCATACACATGGGCTAGACAGGTTCCTCTTGCTATATATGTTCACTATGCACCCACATGAGTTTTTTTTTAGTAGACATAGTGAAAGACACCAACACCACTCGAGGACTAATTCTAGCAAACACTATCGCATGTACACACACCGTGCCGTCAGAAGACACACGCAGCCAGTGACGGGAGAGTGAGAGTTCTATGCGCGATTGATGCACACCTTGGTTGATGCACACGATATAAGAGTACGGCACAATCATAGAACATGCCTAACTACTACTAGTACACTCAGTTACGATGTCTCAGAACCATGGCCACTCAAGTCGTGTCATCCACCTCGACATGCGTGCTATAAGAGTCAGAGCACACTTATAGTAAATGACTAATTCTCATCTCAGTTGCGATATATCAATATCAGAACCATAATTTTCGGAGCACAGGCAAATTGGTTTTGTTTTCGGACCGAGTCAGGATTCGAATCCTGGACCCTTCGATCACCATGCGGATAGGGTACGCTGATGCTACATAAAGACTGCATAAAGCTACAACTAGAGAAGGCGAGAAAATAACAGGCGAGAGAGAGAGGGAGAGAAAATAACAGGTGAGAGTGAGAGAGAAAATAACAGGCGAGAGAGACAGAAATAACAGGCAAGCGATGCAGGTCGTGACCTCGTGACGTAGGCCCGTTCTCTAGATGATATACTTCGATTCGTTAAAAACAAAGGTACATATGCCGTGAAATAATTATGATTCAAATGTGTTGAAACTGGTGTGTGTTGAGACTAGGTACTGTTAGCCGTAATGACGTTGATCGGGCCACAAGATTTCAGCAAAGTCAGTGACCTATCAGTGCTAGATTATAGTGCTCACTTCCACACTGGCAAAGTAGGTAGGGGTAGGCGTGGGTTAGATCCCCGGCGTCACAAATCTATTCTAGTTTGGGCTTCGATCTTCGGCACTGCATTACTTTCCAATAGATTCCCTAATTACCTTTCTTTCTTGATCAATTTACCTATTTGTACCTTTCGGTGTTAGGTTTTAGTTTAAGCATCATAAACGAACTTTCGCCGCTGATTTCTATCCAATGTCTTCCTTTTTGCATCTACAAACTTACATCC
>JAULCB010219819.1:0-13712 GCA_032358575.1 Dendronotus rufus
GCAGGTGATCAGCCCACTGTGCCCGTCCTTGAATGGCGCTATGAGCAATACTCTGGATACATTACTCAGCTGCTAACGAAACAAATTCTTATGTCGCCTACTTCATGTTGCCTCTCATTTAGATGTAAAAATGAGAGAACCTACACTGCAGGCTGAAGTGATGAACTTAATGGTCATTAATGATATGTGAAAACCCCCATCAAAATGTATGTCCATCAATATTTCAACTCAACAACTTCATACATTTTTGTGACAGTGTTTCTGATTGGATATGTAAAATGTATAAGTTTACAGCCACCTCTTTTTCACTAAAATATCAGTTCTCACAGTTAAAAACTATTCTCGGTGGTCTAAGCTGCTGTATATCATCATATCACTCTCAACGAACTCTTCTAATCCTGAAGACTAAAATTCCACTCAGAATGAAGTAGACGGAGGTCATGATGAACAAGATGATGTAACCCAAGGCCATTTCGCAGTTTAGCTTTTCAAAGCTATCCAAGATGACGCCTCCTAAGGGCGTGGCTATGGCCTGGGGGAGGACCAACGCCTGGTGCCACACAGCGATGTCCTTGGCCTTGTCACTGTCTTCAGGCAGGACATCCATCACCAGGGCAAAGTCCACCGACTGGTACGCACCAAACCCGAGGCCTGGGAACAAGGAAACAAATAGAATATAATATATCATAATGCTCTTTTCTTTCAATAAGGCCTATGTTGCACGAGTCTTTAAAAAGAGCACATGTGTAAATCACATCTATTAGTTAAAAAAAGGCTCACAGAGAGAACACATTTTAAGATGTTGCTGTCCTATTATGTAGAGTTCTGTGTTCTGTAACTGTAAAGCGCCAATGAGCACTCTAAGTGGATATAAGGCGCTATATGAATAAATTACTATTATTATTATTATTATTAAGATATTTGCTAAAACCTATGCTCACAATACATCAAGAGTATTGTCAAAAAGGTACCGGTATTAAAAGAAATGCAGGACATAGTATGTCCTATTATGACTCACCTATGATGAATGCCATGAGAGCTGCGAGGACGTAGGCATACTCCCCACCCAGGAATGCTAGAACAAAGGAACCCGCACCCATCAAGAATGCTAGAGAAAGGAAGAAACAATTCAAATATTATTAACCGTTGCTTTATTGCTTTATTACATTCTGTCATTTAGGACACGTATCTGTGCGTTAAATGAAATATTCATTCAACCAATCATCACAGCAAAATGTTCACACAAAAAGGTGTTGATAAGTGACACATTATTTTGCGGGTTAGCCATTTTGAAGTTTATCTTTATTTGGTATGAAAACTTTAGTACAATGATATGGACTAGTAGCAAGGTAGTTCACCCCCCCCCCCCCACACCCCACAATACTAATCATAATAAAATGCAACTGCTTTGAAAACGTAAATTGAACAAATAGATGAATAAAAACAAAAACAAAACACACAGACATAACATGAACAGGTAGTTATGTTATTCTCTATCGTATTCGTATTCTTTTGTTTTGTTTCGTTTCCCCCTTCCTCTTTACTTACAAGCTATAGCCACCATGACTTTGCGATATCCTGTCTTGTCGGATGCCACGCCAAATATGATGGAACTGGAAAATAAAACACATCAGATAAATAAAAGGCATGATAGTGATAGTGATAATCTTAATTCTTAGTATCCATCGTCTTTGAAATCAAAGGTGGATCAATTTGATATGAGAGATGAATTCAATCAAGTTATTTGACGCAACAAAAAAAAGAAGGAAAAAATCCAAACCTTATCTTACTCAACAAAGGATGGCATTGGATATCTTGGTTCCTCATTGAACATTTTTTCAAAATAATAATGATAATTGCACGCACAGAAAATAGGGAATATTATTACTCTCTGTTCAGATTCATTGAAGTCGAGTTGGGTGAAAGGGACAGGGGAGGGGTGGGGGGTGAATGAGTTAACCAATACCTGACAGCGGCGGCTATTAGTAGAGGCAGCAACAGCATGGCGACAGCAGTGGCAGGGGACCAGCAGTGGGGGAGAGGAATGACGTCACCCAGCCAGTACTCGAGGAACCTGGGAGGGAAATACAAACACAGCCATAATAATGGAAGCTTGGATCGAGGAATACGACCACAGCCATGAAGCTTTGGAAGGGTAATAATCATTAATCTTTATAGATTTACGAAATACAAGAACTTGAAGAGTTCAGTGAATATAGCACGTATTTCTGTGTTGAATACAGCTGTTATTCTATTGCACGAGTTTTGATATTGATGTGATTATTAACAACAATCAAATAACTATGTAATCTTGAATAATTTTAGTTGAGCTAATAATGCACAGCAATTTAGTTACTTTTATCGAACGTCAATAATGCACATTAATGTTTGAAACACGATTGGGTGTTTATTGCCACTGTTCTTACTTTGGTCTTTGTTTTTGGATTGAAAAGTTTGATCCATTCCTTACCCAGTGATGGTTGCCACTCCTTGTTGCATTAGAAACCTTGTGATGAACACCCATCGGAAGTCATGCTCTACAACAAACCGACAGAAATAAAGACATTAATCAACTTTCATTTATCTGACTTCTAAAAAGTTTGGGACCAAATTCAAATTTCAAATGGAAAGATTTATATGTGCCTTCGCTTGTTAGCTACCTTCTGTAAGATAAAATTGTAATCCTGTTGTGTATTTGATGCCCACTGTTTGACCTAGAATATTATGCTTACATATTTTAAAATGTCATTATTCATTTTCCTTAACTAAGGAAGAACAAAAAAGGAAATAAAAATGCCCCAAAGAAAAGAAAGGATGGAAAATGTTAGTGATGTTTGTCCTGTCAAGATTTTAAAAAGAAATGATAACCATGCAGCCACCAAAGGTACCTTTTAGAGGGGACCAAAATCCAATGAAGACAAGTCTAAAACCTGTGAAAAGAAAAACATGGAATTAATATTAGGATGACACAGTAACTATAACTTCAATTTCATAGTCGCTAAATTGGAGATACACTGGAATATGGCAGATAAGGATATCAAACTTATTAGATCTCTAGTGCCGATAGCTGGTTCATTCATGAATTGATATTGTCGAATAGGCAAGACGATTTCTACTAAAGACTCTACATTATCATTTGTACAATAATTACCGACTACTTAATCGGTGAGCTCTATGTAACACTATTTTTCACTATAATTTGCAGACATTCGTTACCATTACCATACGAGTCTGATAGCTTATACTAAGTCTAATGATAGACAAAAGACAACAACTATATATTATTGTCTAAAAGAATATTTCTCTGACTCTGATCAACTGCATTTCAATCCCTGTTACAAAGTCGAGTAGAATGAAATCGTTGACAAAAGCTTCTGTTCTAGACCTGTTTGTCGAGTCCAACCAAAGTGGAGGTAACCAAATCTAAATGAGAAAGGAATTATTTTCCTTACTGAGTTTTTCCAGTTCCCTGTCTCCCTTGGGCACTGTTTCGGTGGTACTGAAGGTGGTGATGAGGATACAGACGACCAGGACAGCAATGATGACGGCGTACATGGCTAACACACCGATATGCTATGGGGGAACAAAATGGTAGAGAATTATCTATTAATGTGTGCCCATTTTCTTATAAGGTAGTCGTTCCTATATTACAGAATTCATTTCTGTCTACAGTGACAGGTGTTTTGCTTAGATCGGACCAACTATTTTAAACTCGCTTTCTTGATCAGTGAGGCTTGCAGACAACGTTACTGTGTCCATTTGTTTCAGAATGCAGACTTCAATCGCATCATTGTCATTGTTTTCATGCCTGATCTATATATTTTTATCCGAAAGCAAACAGGACCAAACACCAAGACTGTATGACTTAACAAAGATTCAGTAGAAGAGCTTCAACACCAACTCACAGTAAAACTGATCCCTGCGAGGGCCCCAGAGACATTTCCCAGCAGTATCATTGCACCCATCACTCCAGAGTTGAAACCTGTAACAACATAAAACATCATGTCACATCTTGTGGATAAAATGCGCTGAACTGATCCACACACTATTCATGAAATAATTCTTACCAATTTAATATTTGAAGAAGAAAGCTATGTGAATAGTATTACACCTATGTTCTAGATAAATACCAAAAGAGACATGATCTTGGAAGCACCTAATCTTTAATTTGTAAAATGTCGGCTTTTTCTAACCACGACTCTTCTCAGACTGCATTTATTCAGAATGTAGGCCAATAATAGTAGTGCGTTGATTCTGGCGGTGCATGTCTGCTGCTGGTGGTGGTTGTGGCCTTATGACTTACCCCTCTGTGACGGGTGTGACTTGTCTGCCACTAGGGCGTTGAAAGGGACGGCCACTGTGGCTTGGGATGAGATGACGATCAGGAAGAACACGATGTACATGCCTGTGGAAAACAGCGACCAGAAACAAAGCGAGGTCTTTTAAATTCACGTTTACATTGGTTTCAGGCATTGTGGTGAGTATAATATTGTGGTTTGAGGAGATCGAACGTAACACAATGGTCGTAATCCAAGTGAGCAGGCGTAAGGGAATGAACCCACCGTCTTTTGACCACAAGTCCAATGCCCGGACCCCTCCCCCAGCCAACACTAACCCCAAACAACTCGTGTTCTATGTGTCAAGTGAGGGCTATCAACACATTTCAGGTCATACAGTGCTTTGGGGAAAGTAAGACGATAGTTTGAGACAACAGATAACAAACAGAAGTAGAGAACCCATCAGAGACGCCCTCCCTGGACCCATAGTGTGGTGATGGCTTATTTGCTCATGAAAAGTAGGTAGGGTACCATAATGCTTAGAATATGCCCAAGTATCGGATCAATCCTAAAGACATTTGAAGAAAGTGAAAGCAAGCCATTTAGACATTGAAATGTAGGTATGTACTACCCACAGTCCACCTTCCCTGCCGGACTTACCCAGGTTTCCTGCCGTCTTTTCCTCGGAATTCCTGGCACGTCCATTATTGCGGGGCACGATGACCTGCTGGGCGTGGCTTGACATGCTACTCGACTCCTCCTTCTCCGGTAGCTGTGGGGGAAGGGACATGTTCCTGTACAGCCGGCAACGCCTCTCCACCAGATCTACGTCACAGTAGGCCTAGAAACAAGTGGAAGGGTAAAGCTCATATCATATCATCGCTGTTGTCATCATTATCAATTATCATCATCATCATCACCACCACCATCATAATCATCGTCGTCGTCGTCGTTATCATCATTATCATCATCACCACCACCACCGTCATCATCGTCGTCGTCGTTGTCGTCATCATCATCACCACCATCATCACCACCATCATCATCATCACCACCATCATCACCATCATCATCACCATCATCATCATCGTCGTCGTTATCATTATGGCAGCAATAATGCAGTATTAGCTACACCACCACCAAAACCGGAAGCAGCAGGAGCACCACCAGCACCATCACCGGCTGTACCACCAGCACCATCACCGGCTGCACCACCAGCACCACCACTGGCTGACTGACTGACTGACTGATTGGCTGCCTGGCTGTGGTCGTCTTACCTTCTCTCCATCCAGGTTGACAGCCGTTGACTCGCTAGACTTGTTGACCCCGTGACCCATGGCGGCAGAATGGTTGATGTGGCCGTAGTGACGGACTGGGGTGTGGCTGGAAGTGAAGGGGAGAGACAGACAGACACCGGTCAATGGTATACTACGTGGTGGGTTGTTGGTGTCAAACGTTTCAAAGTGTGTAGTTTTACGCCCTTTTCAACACAGAAAGGTCCTATTATTATTATCAGAGGCGCCATCTCATTATTATTACAGTCCATCTCTGATAGGACTTGATTGGATCCACACAGCGAATTCAAGCCATGCAAACTCCCCCAGTGCCGGGATTGGAACCGTGGAGGGAAAGTTCGTTACCTCCAGACCACAATGGCGGCGTCGGGTTTGTTAGTTTGTGTAAACACTATTAATTATTATTGATTTAGGGGCGGGGGAATGACGAACCAGTTTGTGGTTGAAAGGAATACATAGACCTCACTAAGGCCCCGCTCCTGTCCCGACTCGACTTTTCATTCTAAAACACAGTACATCGACACATTGTGTGCCGTACAGCGTTGGGAATATTATCATGTAGAACAATAGCTTGAATTAAGTGGTTAAACGGTTAATGATTAATAAAAAAAACATATAAAGGCTGAACCCACCAATCAAGATGGACAGGTGAAAGTCAGGCTAATAAATTTAATGAGAGCATCTATATAGCGCTTATCCACGATCATCACCATGCTCTAAGCGCTTCACAATACCACCTATTATTATATCCCTGGCGAAACATATAACATATCAGACAATACATGCGTATACATCGGTAAACAATTTTTCGGACAAAGACAACGTCAGGGAGACCTCCGAATCTTACATCCGTCGTCGATAGGATGAGGAAAATTTGTGTAAAGATTCTTTCTCAATGGCTCAATGTCGGACCCAGTCAGGATTCGAACCCTGGACCCTTCGATCTCCAGGCGGATACGCTGACCACTAGGCTGCCGACGCCACTGTGATTTAATAACTTGGTAGTATGTAGATTCAGATACATTGATAGATAGATAGATAGGGAGATTGTACGTTAGACCAAGCATGGAATGGCAAGCACAAAAGGAGACAACACAAGATAATGCACTAAAAAGACTTCTAGTAGAACATCGTTAATAAAACTCACACGCTGATTTCTGGTGCGCTCACAGCCATTCCAAGAAGACCTCCACTGTGAAAAAGAAATGTACAGAATTAAGACCACAACAATACTACTAGATATCATAGTATTTTAGATCGTAAAAATGTATCCATACGATAATTCCGCCTTCGTGTAATCAGATACTCTCTTTGAGATAGTATTTAGAGAGACAGCAGAATGATACATAAACCACACATATCATAGATAGGCAGATAGATTATGAACAAGTAGATAGATTTGAACAGACCGATATAATATTTTAGCTATAAAAAAATAATGTCAGTGCAAAGTGCCAATCCTCAACACACTTACCAATAAATAAACAAAACGATCACCCAACCCCTTCACCAACCAACCATCAAAAACATCATCCGGGAGGTGATGTAGTTAATGATCATACCTTAACCAACTAACCTTACAACCCGTATACCAACCAACGTACCTACCAACCAATTTACCAACCAAACCACCAAACAACCCGTATACCAACCAATTTACTAACCAAACCACCAAACAACCCGTATACCAACCAATTTACTAACCAACCCACCAAACAACCCGTATACCAACCAATTTACTAACCAACCCACCAAACAACCCGTATACCAACCAATTTACTAACCAACCCACCAAACAACCCGTATACCAACCAATTAACCAACCCACCAAACAACCCGTATACCAACCAATTCACCAACCCACCAAACAACCCGTATACCATCCAATTTACCAACCAATTAACCCACCAACCCATAACAACCAACCTACCAAAGCAAGGCAGTGCCCACG
Source organism: Dendronotus rufus (assembly GCA_032358575.1). Taxonomy (NCBI): domain Eukaryota; kingdom Metazoa; phylum Mollusca; class Gastropoda; order Nudibranchia; family Dendronotidae; genus Dendronotus; species Dendronotus rufus. The sequence continues at coordinate 7,524 of JAULCB010219819.1, forward strand.
AGCATGACAGGTCTCCGTTTGCCCATCCGGAAGGTGATGCGGTCACTGATCATACCGACCAACGGGCTCACGATGAAGGTCACCGCTGGAAACGGGAGGGAAGGGTGAGATAAATAAAGCATACAATAATTTGCCTTTATTGTCCCAATTAGATCATTGTCATTTTGGGTTCAATTCCGAGAAAAGACCGGAATAACCCGCGCGTCAGCCGCAGAGCAGCGCCGCAAGATCGGCAATATGATGAGTTTTTTGCCCACGGAAAAAAAACCCCAAAGTGCCAAAGTAGGCGGTAAAAACAAAACAAATAGCGAAGGAGAGCTCCATGACTTCTTCCTGGACGGAATGTCCTTCCCTTGAATAGTCATCCAACTTTTCGACCTGGGCTGCTTTGTAGATTACAAATTATGTAAGGTTTTGCCACTCGCATATTATAATATATTATTATGCGTCCTGTTACGTGTCGGGGTTCTTCGAAGTCTGGGATAGTCTTAAGTACATCGTTAATCCAACTTCTGTGTAGGTACGCATTTTAAACTTCCCATAGAGACTGGCATGCCATCGTGTCACGTTTTCTATCCATGTCCATTTATTTCCTCGGAGTCCTATCAAGGTTTCCTCTTATCATTTTTGTTCCTTTACCACTGTTAGTTCTGAGTTCTAGCGAGTTATCAATCAATCATATTCTCATTCTCTCTGTCTCTCTCCCTTTCTCCTCTGTCTCTCTCCCCCCTCTCTCTGTCTCTCTGTCCCTCTCTCTTTCTTTCTTTCTCTCTCTCTCTCCTCTCTGTCCCTCTCTCTCTCTCTCCCCCCCTCTCTCTGTCTCTCTTTCTCTCCCCTCTCTCTCGTTAATGAAATAGATTATAGAAAAACTTGGCACACGAGCGACATGCTTCCATACACCAGAGCCGACCACCACTATCGATCGGACGGGCCGTAAGGGGGGACTGCAAGGTTTGTGGCAGGCCTCTATCGTGCATCTATCATAATATCATAGGTAAACCCGTTAAATACATTCGCTAACGCAAAAGCCCCATCTCTAGACCTTTATTTCCAATGGATTATATTTCTTTCGATGTCGATGTTGTTAGGATGCAATGTCTATCACGCATCACGGCACGGGCCTGGTGCTGGTAACACGATACACACTCGGCAGTCTTTGGCTCGAAATAGCTATTGCAACACGATAGAGAATGACACTTCCCGGATATGACGTGGGTCCGTTGTGGATTACTTTTCCAAGACGGAAAGATCATTACATGAGACTTCAAAGTAAATCTCTCTATCTAGCAAACGTGAAAGAAGATGACCGTGATTCTCGGTAGTCGACCACTTCGTTATCCAATCATGTACATCGCCTACAAAAGCAGCTTGGCCATAACAATCTCTAGGGGCCGACTTTCCTTCCACCAAAACTTATTCCACGCAGTAATAGACTGATAGAGGGTTAACACACACACAAAAAACCACAAAGGTCTATAATTCCAGCTCTATTCATTTATTCATTAACTCCCGCCCCCTCTTGCCCATCAAAGAAAAACAACCATTTCCAGACCAAATCAAGAAACAGCCCTGACAGTCACGTCCGCTAAGGCAAATGAGATAATGCTATTAATAACGGTCTGGCATTGCATCACTCTAATCCTCTTCAAAGACAGCCTGAGGGCAAGTTGAGAGCACGAGAGAAGGAAGGAGACAGACTTCGAATACAAATACAAAAACAACTTGGTCAGAGAAATATAAACACACGAGAGAAAAAAATACGTGTTTCGAAATCGCATCACAGTCCAACGAAACCCAGCACAATTCGTATATCGGTTAACACTTTCCTTGTCATCTCAAAAACCCAGGTGTGAAAACCAGTGGGATTGAATTGCCATCCCTTAAGTGAGATAAGGGTTTCCCCCCTCCCTTTTTTTACGTCAGATAACTTGATTGAATTCATTGTGAAAAATTAACAGTCCAACGCCCGTTTCGACACAATACTATTAGAATTGCTTGGGGTGTGGTAGATGATTGCATTATCTTAACCTATCTAATATAGCCCATCTCCGATATACGACAAGACAAGAGTCAAAGACTTGAACACGTCATCTCAGCTGGGTTCGAACATCCTTACTTTATGGTTCGAACCTCGTCGTCGTCGTCATCTCCCGGACAGTAAGCAAACGGACTGGTAACTATCGACGACAATACTATTATTATCATAACCAACGCGGGGGCCACTGCTAGTGCTAGCTATTCTCGTGGTAGATGGACCATGGTAACAACGCCCTGTCTGCCTTCGGGCGCGTGTCTTGTAACGCGCCTAACAGGCTGCACGTATCATCTGATGTGTTATATTATGTTCGTTGTCTTCTAGTGACAAATTGTGGTTTTTTGAAGCGCTTCGAGCATGATGAACACAGTGGATAAGCGCTATCATTTTGTATAGTGGATGGCTCAATGGATACGATTGAGTGCTCGCTTCCGCACTGGCAAGGTGGGGTTGCCGAATCAGGCTTGGGTTCGATCACCGGGCGACGACATTTTCCCCCTTTCTGTTTTTTTATACTGATAATAGAATGCCTCCCCTATTGCTCCTTACCTGCTCCTCCAGCCACCAGGCCTCCCAGGGTCCTGCCTTTGGATGCCCCGCCCACCAGCTTCTCCACCTGGGCTGGTACAACTGGTCACGGAGAGAAGGACACACACGTTATCACGGGAACCAATAGTTACAAGTACATGAATGGATGAATGAATGAATGAATGGATGGATGAATGAATGAAGGAATGAATGAACGAAGGTATGAATAAATGAATGAACGAATTAATGAAAGAAGGATCGAATGAATAGAAATTTTATTTTTTAGAAAAGGAATGATTGGATGGATTAATATCTAACGGATTAACTAAATACTATGGTGACCCAAATAAATAGCAACGAGGCCGGAGGGAATGCCACGTATCCGGGTTTCTGCAGGGTGAAGCGTACACAACACGAGTAGAAATCGGTCACCTTATGGATAGGACGCCAGTCTATTTCAGATGACTCCACCCAACCACCCTCGCCTGGGTTACCTGGAGCTGAGCAATTGGAATAACGAGCAAAACACACGGACAGACACACACACACACACACACACGCGCGCGCGCGCGCTCACACACACACACACACATACTGACACACACGCACACACACATCATGCATTCTAATGGAAGCCCAACCCGTGCAATATTTATTCCCGGACCCGTGACAGGCCAGACAGCCATAACGAACTGGGCAGGACAGGTCGCTGACAGCGATAGCTCGGGACACGGGAGTTAATGGCGATTTGATATCCGCCCTGACATCCAAGGTTACTTCCCTTCTCACTGCTGGATGCTGATCCCGCACGCAATGCGAGACAAATAGGCTGGCAGTGATATCGATGGCGGGGATGGCCTGCTGCTATAATGGTGGTGATAGCTTTCGGGCACGGCATCTGCTGCTGGAAACTCGACGGATTTGCTTCTCTGTTTAGTATTTGTAGGCGTCGTTATTATTATGGCGCTGACGGAGTGGAGAGGGAGGGACGTCGCGAGTTCTTCTCCACCAACGCCCAGTCCCAGTCATTGCTCCCATTCCACTCGCAGAGGGGATTCGGGCCATGTCGTGATCCGCCCATGATCATTATAAGTATAAGGTAAGCCATACTAATAAACCGTAATGACTCGGGTAGCGTATTAACGGATGATGGTGATGGTGGTGGTGATGGTGATGATAATGATGATGGTGGTGATGATGGTGATGGTGATGATGGTGATGATGATGATGATAATGATGATGATGGTGATGATGGTGATGATAAAGATGATGGTGGTGATGATGGTGATGGTGATGATGGTGATGGTGATGATGGTGATGGTGATGATGATGGTGATGATGGTGATGGTGATAACATGACATATTAAACAATCATGAAGACACGTTGTGAATGACGATAATGGAGGAAGCCCACAGGCCCCTCCCCACCCACCCCCAAAAAACAACAAACAACAACAACAACAAACAACCCCCCAAAACAAAACAAAAAACAAAAACAAAACAAAAAAACACAAAAACCGACCCAAAAACCACCCCACATTCTCATTAACGGTCACGCACACTACTACTAATACTAGACCGATCTAAGTAGGTATATAATAAGAAAGACAACCCATTGATGCCGTCGGTAATGGCGTGTCGTGTTCCCTTACTTTCCACACTGAGCAGCAGCACCATGAAGTTAAGGCCGTACTGGGTGAAGTTGAGGAGGAAGGTCCTGAACTTGGGCATCACTGGAGGCGTGCTTTCCTCGGACACCTGGAGCTCCGTGTAGGGGGCGCTGGTGGGGGAGAACGAAAGAAGAGAGAAGCCTTTAAAAATGGACCAATGTAACGTCTATAATATCGTCTTTTCCCGGTGTAAAGTCTTTCGATTCATCATAGCGCTCTGGGATGAATCTCAGATACCGTCATGGAGCTGAAAATGACTATTTATTGCCCATTTCTGGGTAGAACTCTTGCCTACTATGGCAAGAATGTGTGAGGAATCCTTCACAAGGAATCAACGCCATCGTGCGAGGATTCGAACCCACGATCTCATGGTCACCTAGCAGACTTCATACTACTAGTCTACCCACGTCACGCCAATTCCAGTCTACAATACGCAGGGAATGCTGACGACATAGAAAAGGTGATAGAGTCGGCATTTCCCTACACGTTACAAAATGCTGTGGTCTGAGATAGTACTATAATGATTACTTCGCATCAACCGACAGTGGGCTGATCACCTGCTTGTCGTAGTTCCTAATCCATAGTATTTCCTAGCTCTGTGTTTTGTCGAAGATGATTATTGGGGCATCTACCTCATTCACCATTTAAGACTGAGTATGGAGCTGGGTGCCGACACTGCTAACGCGGTATAAGGCATTGGATAACAAAACAAAAACAATCAACCGACAGTGGAATAAAGAAAGTCTCCGCTTGAGCCTTTGAACCTCCACTACCGTGGGATGTCTAGGACGTGACTCTTTGTAGAAGTCACCTCATGAATAGGGCCAAACGAAATGGTTGCCTTTGTTTATGGGATCCAGCCTTAGAGGTACGCCTATTGATTCCTTCATAGACACCCTGTCATGGCAATGGACGTGGAGAGGAAAATAAGGAAAGTGCCACGACACGGAGACTAGATTGTGCAATAGGATAACCTGTTGACTCAAAAATTCAATGAAAGCCCGTTGACATATTCCAGGACAACCTGCATCACTGCTCGCAAAGATAACGAGGACAATCTGTGTGAAACAGATACGAGACAGAAGCAGAAATCACCGAGACCGACATCCGTCCCACCCACCACCAGCAGCGCGTTATCGGATCTCCTTCACACGAATCGATGGCAGTGTTGACAATATCTCCCTGTTCGTGGCGACGAAGCAATCTGGTCTCGCGTTAGTGAAATTATGTGGCCCGCCAGAAGAACCGTGATAATAACATTGTCAATGTTTCAAATAGCGAGCTGTCCCAATTTGTTGTTTAAAGAGACAGAAATGAATTCATATAGATATCATAGCCTAGTGCTGGGAGAAAGTACGATGCCAATTTAAGAGCTAAAAAGATACCACAAAGAACCGGAGTAGGAAATCAATGGACACGTTGCAACCCCCCGCGAATAACATGTCGAGGCGATGAAGTAAATAAGTTGTAATCAGAACATGTTTGGGTTGTTTGATTTGTTTGTTTGAAGAGTAGTCAAGGGCAAACTATTGGAGGCCATTCGCCCCTGTGAAAAAGTAGGTAGATAGTGGGAGTCCATAAATAGTAGAGAAAGGATTCGGGAACGAAGTAAGGGTCTAGCTTGGTCTCGCTGGGGCATCAACCATGAATGATCTAGATACACACACAATCAACAACCATCTCAATCGGGGTTTTCCCCCGTTGCATGTTTTGTTTTGACGTCCCCTTTTGAGCAAAACAAAGATGAAGGTTCATCGTCAAATGGAGAGTTGTTAGACATTACCTCGCCCTCTCTTTCTTCATTATCTCTCCATCTCTCTTAAGAACGATTGTTATAGGACAGAGGTCACAACAGTAAAGTTCAAAGTTCAAAAGATCTTTCATCCTTTCTCTCTCTCTCTCTCTCTCTCTCTCTCTCTCTCTCTCTCTCTCTCTCTCTCTCTCTCTCTCTCTCTC
>JAULCB010219930.1:2749-13706 GCA_032358575.1 Dendronotus rufus
AGCTTCTAAATGGATAGGCCCTTATTACTTTGATTTACTCTGCAGCTTCTAAATGGATAGGCCCTTATTACTTTGATGTACTCTGCAGCTTCTAAATGGATAGGCCCTTATTACTTTGATTTACTCTGCAGCTTCTGTTACAGTCGTTTAATCGTTATAAATTCTCTAATCTTTGTTTTCCCCCCACCAGCAACCAGACCCAGATGAGCGAGAGACGAAATGGGAAGACCTCCAGGGCTTCTGGGATATGATCAAGCTGCAGGTGGACGAACTGGACGACACATTTGCCGAGATTGAACTGATGAGGATAAACGGCTGGGAGGAGATCCCTAGGCTGGTGGTATGTAGGGGGGGATGGCCTTCCTGTGACAACATTATTAGGATGTTGCAACAAACAGGGGTGTTAATTTGTCAGATTCACTCTGATTTCAGACTGTTTCACTATCCAAGTAGACTGAAAACCCATTCTTTTTTGTTTTCGCATTATTTCATCCGGATGAGAAATATTTCCGGTTATTTTTTGAGTTGTCATTTACACCCCTGAACAAATGATTTGATATAGAATTCTCTCATTCTTCTCAGTTCTATTTCCTTTGAAATGAGAGTTTAGTCGGTATGATTAAAGTTGTGGGGCGAGGGGAAAATAACAAAAATTCAAAGTTGAATGAATGCTGTTTCCAAAAAGATAGTGGTGGTGTTTCTGATATAAGATAAGATTAGATAAACTTTATTGATCCTCAAGAGGAAATTATTTATACATAGTATTTTGTATCATATTGTGTACTGTATCATAATATCATTCATTTCTGTACCCCACAGCCCTCTCGTCGCAGCTCTGCCAGTTCAAGTCCCAAGTCTGCCAATGTCTCCCAGGCCTCCACCCCTTCTGCCACCCCAGCACACACCCCTGGTAAGAAAAACACTGCTGTGTCGGACGGAATTTTTGGTTTGTTTATACCCGGTGCATATTTTCACGTTACAGGGTGATAGGGTTAAGAACACCAAAAACAATGCAGTTCTTAGAATTAGAAAAGGGGTGCTTTGAGGTCTACGGTAATTAATTTGCTGACATTGTAAAAGCATTATAAGGTAAAGGATAACAAGACAAACAAGTCTTTTATTTACCCTATTATTATTATTATGCTCTATCTTTCTACACCATTCATTTTATCATAAAATGGTTTGTATGAGTTTTAGAAATCCCACCAGCTTTACCCCCTTTGAAATATCAGAAATAGATTTTATCATTATACTTTGATTGCTAACTGATATTTTTTTAATTGTTATTAATTGCAGGAACAAAACGTAAAAACTTGATAGCCAACAGCAAGAACACACCGGACTCTTCGCCAGAACGGACGCAAAAAGCCAAGCATGCCGCCAAAGTACGCGACGACGCACGGCGGAAATTGCTAGCGGATAAACGGGCAGCCATGAAGCAACAGCAAATTGGCAACGGAGCGTCGAGTAACACAGAGGTGGAGATATATTTGCCCGAGTCGGACAAGAATTGAAGAATGTGGACGACGATATGATGAAGAAGTTATTTCATTATTATTATTATTCTTTATGATGACAGGGAGGAGGACAAAAATGATGATGATGATATTATTGTTATTCCTTGCTTGTGTTATTCCTCCCTGTCAATGATGGCGATAATGGCGACGATGATGCTGCAATGTTTAAGTATATTATATCGAAAGAATGATGATCGATGTATGGAGCATGCAGTGTGTGATAGTGAAATTGTTTTTCGTTTATTGAAGAAGAAAAAAGAATTTTTGTTGCCGCGGGTGGGGGGATTGGTGGATTGTGCAGTACGGAAGGAAATGTGATTGATTGGTGGTTTTGATATTTATATACCTATAGATTTTGTGATTAGATAACAATGTAATATTGGTGATGAAGATAAATGTCGATGATAGCAATCTTGCTATAATAATTAATGGTGTTGGTGATAATGATGTTGATAACAATAGTGATAATATGGTAATGGTGAAGATGATGATGACGATTAGAATGAAAGTAACAGCATAGCCGAGAGTAGTAATAGTAGTATTTGTAAGAGTTTTACTACAGTGCTGGTTATTTATTATTATTTAGTGCTAAGTTTCTACGAAGTACCTTCAGTAGGTACGTACAGACTCTCTAACATACCGGTGTTGTGGATCTCAACTGGATGGATGGATGGCGGATTGGTCGGTGCAGGAACATCCATTTTGTGGATACTTACCATTTTCTACCTACATGGGGATAATAATTGGATTTCTACGGATTTCTGAATTTCTACTTGAAATGACAATGAAGGTGTAGACCAAGTTATTGGTATAATCATCATCAAGAAGAAGAACACGAGGTAATACAACATTTCATGCCAGAACTAGAATAGTAAAGACAAAGTGGAATTTTGCGTCGTGAGTGATTTTTTTTCCTTTTTGAAGTGGTTTGGCCTCAGTAGTCGTGCAACAGCTGTGTGTGTTTGGAGATTGTTTCTTTCAAGCTTGATGATGACAGAACTGCATTCACACGGTGTGTTGAAAAACTTGATAGGTTTAGAGGAGTACCGATCCTACATGCTGTGCTGAAGGGATTGTTGGTGTGTTGTAGAGTATTGAAGAAGATGTGTTGAGTGTGTGTGTGTGTGATAATACTGATACTGATATAAGGCCTTGTGATGCTGTAGAATGAAGGTAGTGAGTACCACATACTAATAATGGTGTGTGTGCGTGTGTGTTTGGTTCATAGATTAGAAATGCGTGTGTGTGTGTGTGTATATGTGTACTGCCCGTCTGTATTGAAGGAAAGATATTATTATTGACCAATGAGTGTGCTTGCTTACTTTATATATTATTATAATATTTCGATCCACCAATCCTACCACCACCCCATTGTTCAAACTGCAAATATACAAATACAACCAATTACTTTGTATCCCTATTGAAGTGACTGCATGCATGCCTGCAATAATATGGGATGGACGACAAAGACTGTTTATTAATTGACAGTTTGTGGATATTTATCCCCTTTTCTCCTCTTGTTTGGTATGTCCGATATGTGTATATAAGCATTTACTCTTGTCAGCCAGTGAAATTTGCAATATAAATGTATATTCATATGTGTAGCATTTTACTCTTATGTGTAGCTATTTTCCCCTACATCAACAACATTTTGAAAATTTCTTTATGCAGCAAAAACAAATGGCCACTGCCTTGGTAATATACCATATTATTAGAAATTAGATTTGTCAGATCAACTCAAGAAAACTCAAGATATGCAATTTCTCTATAATATGCTTTTCATCTTATAACACTTCTATATCCCTATTCTGTCATGCCTTTGAATTAAATTTAAGTGTCTAAAAATCTAGATTTCTATCGAAACTAAATAATTTACATTCAATTATGAAAATATATTGAGAGATATATAGATGTATAAATCTTTTATTTTTGTGTTTTGTAAATTATTTAAATACAGCAATTTTCTACCATGAAAAAAATCTGTCTCCAGTTATGTTTATGAATTTTCATATATTTATAAAATGAAGTCAAGATTTTAAATCATGAGAAATTCGATTTTTATATGGATTGTTGAAATATGATATAACAATATGTCTTCTACTCTTTATACCACGCTTTATTATGGCTTATCTGTTATGGAAATCTGTACCAGTGAGATAGAAATAGATGTGTATGTGTGTTTGTGAGGGTCTTGGAGGAAGAATGAATTGTAATGCAGTCGATGAGTAGATGGACAGAGAGAAAGATGGGAGAGAAAGAGAAAATGTTGTCATTATTTTGTTTGAAATACTTTGTTATGATTCTCATGAAGAGGACATTGTTTTGTTTTTAATATTCATATTGATTGAATTTTGTTTTCTTTTTCCTATTTGAATTGAGTTTCCTGGAACACTGAAAGGTATAGACGGTAAAGAACAAAGCAGGAAAGTTGTGTTGAGATGACAATTGACAATAGACAGGGAGACAACCCAATGGTAGCCTGCTACTGTATTATCACACCATCCATTTCTAGCATCATGCTGCGTCCTCACATTTAGGAAGGATTTGTATAGTATGAATTGGGCTTTTTGGCCTACCAAATGATAACCATCACCCATTGGTAATGAACTCCGGATCGGTCAGAAGCTTTGGTTGGTCTTTGGGTTTAAAAGAAAAGAATTCAGATTGAGTAAGGAAGGAAGACTGTGGGAATTATCTTTGTCTAGACACCAAAATAGAATAGGCTTTATACTAGAGTATCGAGTATCGATACCATTAAGTAACATTTCTTCAAAACTTATTGTTATTCTAGATTGATTCTAAGAAACGACTACCCCCCTATTGGTGAAGGAATAATTAACTGGGACATCAGGTGTTGGGGGGGGGAGATTATGCTGTTAGAGGAAGGCCCTGGGCGGAATGGGATTGTTGTTTATTAGGGATATACTTAAGACACGTGGTAATTATTGTATTTATGTCATCCCTTTAAGGTGAAGCACATCTGTGCACTAGGCCGACATCTAATATCTGTTCATATTGGTTATTCGTGGTCAACCGTGGTTATTTTTAGAATTACTGAAACGAAATCAAGGGGGACAACAAATGCTAACGATGCAGACCTATAGCCTATTGAGCACAGCAGATGTAGGTCTGTGCACAGGTGTGACTCCACCTTATTGTGTTTGAACATTTTGATAACATTTGTTTCAACTGTTGTAATTGTTGGTCGTGTTTGTATATTTATTATTTTATTGTTATTTTCTACCCGTATTGTTTTTTTCTTCATCTTTTGTATTGCTGGTGACTATGTAGTTTTTTGTTTTTTTTCAAAAGCAAATGAAAACTACATTTTTACAAATGTTATGATTATGTTGCATCTCTACATCATTTCTTCTATTTCTTTAACTCTTTTTTTTCTCCTCGTAATTTTTTTCTTCTGTTCTCTGAATACAGTAAAACCTTGTTATACCACCACTATTGGGGGGCCAACGCAAAGTCATTGCAATATAAGTACATAAGGAGATCTGACAGGGGAAGGCACTGGTGAGGTTGAGTCCTAACCTAATCATGAATGAATGACATCATGTAGAGATGCAGAAGGCAGTGGTGTAACAAAATCTCCTTATCTAAAAGTGTTTGAAATTATTGATGGAAACTTTGTGCTAGGCGAGAATGGTGAGGTGGTATGTATGTACTCGAGGGGTGGTATAGCAATGGTTTTACTGTATTTTTCTTTTATACGCCTCTACTTACAGTCTGTTGGTTAGTTTCTCTCATGTATTGACTCTCTGTTGCGTCATAACAGACATTTTTATTATTATTATTATTATTATTATTATTATAATTATAATTATTATAACCATCTCCTATTGAGTACATGATATCCTCTCAAAGACCTACCCACTAAAACATTTATTTTTATTTTGATAGAAAAGTACTCCCACTTTCCTTTGTATTTTCCCCCTTACTTTTAGTTTTCTAAATTAATAGAATATTACTCCCACTTCCCTTTATTTTTTCTCCCTTTCTTTTAGTTTTTTAATTTGATGGAATAGTACTCCAACTTTCCTTTCTTTTTTTCCCTTTCCTTTTAGTTTTCTATCTGGATAGAATATTACTCACATTTTCCTTTCTACCTCTGCTTTTTTGCTTCTCCCACTAACATCTTAGTATCCCACCCCTTTATGACCTATGCTATGACGATATGTGTTCTCTTTGCGCACACAAAATCTCTTTTTACCTTTCAAAGCGTGAACTCCAATCTCTGATCTTTGCTATGATTTCCAAGTTCATTCTTTGGGGTAGGTCTTTGAACACGAGGATTTTTTTTCTTCCCTGTTTGTCTCCCTTTACTTTGTTGAAGTGGGTGCAGAGGGTTGACCTTTAACCCTTTGACCTCTTTATCCCATCCCTGACAAGATTTAGCGACCTGTCCGTCTCCAGAGATGACCTTTCAACTTTCGCAAACTTTTGTTTTCAGCTTGGAAGAAAATCAGGATTGAGAATTGAGAACAATTAATTGATAAGTGAAATAAAATAGAAAGATTCTAAAAATAATCATAGTCTAATGGTTATAAACAGTAGTAGTGTGCCGGTACTATGATAGGTATTTAGTAGATATGTACCTACGGTTATTTACAATTTATTCTTCTATTCTGTTTTTGTAATAATAATGTAAATTAAACAAGTAAGACCTTTTAAACGTTGAAAACCAGTATCAGTAATCATGTAAGATGTTCAAGTTTATTTTAGGCCGTGAGGCCAAAACACATGTATGATATTAAAAAATTCATTTTTTGAAAAAATAAGAAAATATAATAACAACCGTTTTCCTATTCCATCCGTGTATTTTTGTTCGCAAGCTGAATCCTGAAAGGTGTCTCTGGGACGGACTAAGTGCTCATCACAGCAAACAATTTCTTTGATTCGTCCTTTTCTGTTTGTTTTTAACTAATAATTTATGACTTACTAACAATTTTTTTTTTATTATTATTATTATTATTATTATTATTATTATTTATAATAGATCTTAATGGATTATGTCGGTTTTCATGTATTATTTTTGTATGGTATTTAATTATTATTTGGACCATCTTTTTGATAATATTTTGTTTATATCCGAGAAGAGTTAAAATCTATTTTTGTGTGATTATATTATTATAGATATATTTTCCTGTGTGTTTTTACTTTCAATGTAAACACGTTTTTTTGTTTTTCTGGTTTCTTTCCCTTGGTTTCTACTGTTGTGTGTGTGTGGGGGGGTTTTTTGGGGGGTTTTTTTGGAATATTTTCTTTATTTCAAGGTATGAATTGTTATATATAACATTTATCTTGGTTTTTTTTTATTCTTCTTGTTTTTGTATTGTTGTTGTTGCTGATATTATTTTAGCAGGATCTGTTTAATTATCACGATTGTTATTGTTTGTTTGTTACAACAAAAAAAGGGGGAGAGGAAAATGTTAGAATACTGAAAACAATTACAGTACAGGGTAATTCTATGTCCACATCCTCTCTGTCTCCCCAACACACTACATGTCAATGATGTGTAAAGCATCACCACACTCTCAAGGATGGACAGTAAAATGAGAACAGAACACACTATAAATATATATATAAAAAATAATTTTAAAAAATATGTTGGGAGTCTGAAGGTGTCTTTGGTGAAATTTCTGCAGACAAAATATGTGGATGGTAATTTTTACGAACATACACTATTATACAACATTACATCAATGGATATACTCAAATGGGTGCAATCTATCAACCCATCCATGCACACTGATCATTTGTAATTCAACAACACATATAGCTACTTTCAGTTGTCTCTGACAAACACACATATTATGTACTACTACTACCAGACCAGTACTAAAACATTTAAACTGGCTTTAGATTGATGCTAACAACCAACACACAGTATAGCCATTGCATTCATTTATAGCAGTGTGTAATGGACTACAATAATAAACACTATATTTCACCAATTGGTGTAATAATTGTTATTATACTTAACTAAATAATATTTTATCACTGATCTAATCGATGGGTTTTTAACTTGTATGAGATTATTATATAATATTATATATAGAGATGGTAGAGGTTATTACATCGTTTTATATCAAATGAGTGTATTTCATAAGGTTTGATTAATATTTCCTTGCACTTTATGACCTAAAACGTGTCGATGTGCTCTCTTCCAACAAAGAATATAATGTAAGCTTTGAATAGAAGCACATCGACCCCACATTGTTGGTTGGTCTGATTTATCCAATTTTTTTAATTTTCAGCTCAACTCTGCATAGATATCTTTCCCCTCGGAACTGAAATATCTTTTTGCTCCGCATATTTCAAAATTGTATTGGTCCATTACTTTGGAGACATCTTAGATAAGTAAGAGTCTACTTTTCAAAACTAGAATTAGAAATATTTACTTTAAAAAACTAAATTTTAAAAGATTTAGAAATAACTACCCTGTAATGTAAACTTTTTTTCCCTACTTTTATTAACTGGTGTTGTATAGAAATGATGAGGAAAGGTTGAGGAGGAGTTGTAGGTTGTGATTGTAGCAGAAAGGCGTGGTGGTGAAGATAGAATTAGGAATGAGGATAATATGCAAAGAAGATAAAGGTACAGTTTTCATTCATTCAATGGAGTTTTGATACGTAACTGTGTTCAAGTGTTTTCAGTACTTTGCTGTCATGTCGTGACTGAAAGTACTTGACTGACAATTATACGAGGGTACTCGGAGGACATTATGAATAAGCTTGAGTTTGGTCGTAAGGCGGTGCCAGGTTTGGTTGCTCTCTGTGCCAGGTGCCAGCAAAGGATTTTGTCTGGTCAGAAGGGATGGAGGTTTTTTTTAATACTTTTTATAAATACTTTCTTTTATCCTAAATAAATGCCGTATTTCAAATTATTATTTTGTGTACAGGTTGGAAGAGTGAGTATGTGTTTGAGAAAGAGAGAGTGTGTGACTGTGTGGGAGGGAGAGTCCTAGAGAGATTGAGCGAGAGATATGGCATGTTAACTTATTATATAAATTTCAACACACCCTTGCTGTATATGCTAAGGACATTATTGTTAAGGCTTGCATTTAATGATATAAGAAGTAGTGATATTTGCACTCTATTTATAAACTTCAAGCGCTGGCAAATTCTCAACTCTCAATTGATTATGATACAATGTCTTCTATTCTAGATTCCTCTTATGTCATCATCATCATTATCATCATTAATTATCTGAATCCTCATCATTGTTAACTAATTGTCTTGCTTGCCTTCAAAAAGTGTCTGGTGTTTATTGATTATATAAGAATCAATTTCTTGATTTATTCTTAGGCTTTTAAAATTTTATTTTCAATACTGCAAACGTCTCTGCAGGTTTTGACTGTAAATTTGTTTATAAAGACACAAAAGATAGAAATTAGAATATGTAAAACAAATTTTAAAAATAGTTAAATATTTTTTTGTGTGGAAATGAATAATAAAGTTTAGTATAACAACAGTTTATTTATTAAAATCATGGCATTTCAATTTGCGTAATTGCTTATCTTGACAATTCTTGCTGTTGTTCAGGAGGCGACATCATCCTGTCTGTGTCTTCACTCATAGCAGGGATAGTATTACTGGACATTGGATTATAATCAGTAGGTCTCTTGCTTTGCCTTGTCTTGTGTTGTTTAACCTTTCATGTAGAAATGATTTGTTGGCTTGTTTATATGAACAATTTCTAAATGGAACAAAACTAGTGTGATATGGTTTGCTTTGTCATATCACTGATAGACAATTTTATGTTACATGATTCAAAATAAAAAGGGTAATGGAAATGGATTTATTTTTAGCTTTCAAGAAGATAGAGTTTTTGACATTTATAAAGCGCATTTCCACAATGTGCTTTACAGTGGGTAAAGCATTGGTAATAGGAATAAGAATAATTACATAATATAAAATCACAGGAGATAATACTAGATTTGATTTAATAATGCTGGTTACTGGGGGAAAAATTTATTTTCGTTTTTGAGAAGTTATTAAGTTTTTTTAGAACTTTGTCCTGAGTTAGAGATGTCGTGTGTGTATTGTGACTTCATCTGATTTATTATTGGTGTCGTTTCATACTGTAGGCCTATGTGTCTAACATATTGATACCCAAAGCATGTTCTCGTGTTAA
Organism: Dendronotus rufus; assembly: GCA_032358575.1. Lineage (NCBI taxonomy): Eukaryota > Metazoa > Mollusca > Gastropoda > Nudibranchia > Dendronotidae > Dendronotus > Dendronotus rufus. The sequence continues at coordinate 12,412 of JAULCB010219930.1, forward strand.
TACAGTACAGTTCTAGTGTTCCTCGTGTCCCTTTATGTGTCATGGCGTATCCCCCTGGTGGGCGCCATTTGTATGCATTTCCATTTGTATGCATTTCTCGCTTTTCACTCCTCGTGGCTTGGCTAATATTCGAATGACTATATAATAATATATATTAATTATAATATATCATTTGTCTATTATAACTTTATATTACAGAATATAATTAATTGTAATGATATATATGTCATTGGTGAGTCCAATTTATTATTATGCTGTATATAATATTATAATCAATTCATGATACATATATATTATACAAACACACACACACATTGTATAATGTATTTTATTCTCTGTAATGATGACTACCGTACGACAAAAAATAAACGTCTGAAATGGCTGACAAAATGCTGTGTGTCCTATATGGTTCATTTCTTCCTTTTCAACAGGCGTTGTTATGGTCTAAAAAAAAAGTAAAGAACTTGCCTGCCTGTTGCATGGTTTGTCTTCTGTTCGAATCCTTAACAGATATAATGGCTCGACTTTTCTGTTTTAAGCTAGATTTCCATGACACATACTACGTCCACTCCACTTTGCATGTATCCTTTTATAGCAATACAAAATCCTAAGAACGATTTACATACAAAAAATGGATATATATATATATAGAATTATATTATATCAAATACCGATCATGGCCTGAACTGGTTTGTGACGGAAATAGTTTTAATATGATAATGGTCAACCACCCATGGGTCGGACATTGATGTGTTAAACGGACCCAAAACAATAACAAATGATGGATGTCTTCCGTTACTGAAGAGAGTGCCCATCTGCGTCATGGTATTTCGTACACATCAAAAATTTGCAAAATCAAACCGATATGAACATATAATAAACCAACTATAAACCGTGTACGTCCTCAATTAAACAGTTTTCCTTATATAATAACAAAGTGATAATAATCAGTTGCTGGCTGCAGAGGTACCTATGTTCTACTGTGGCATCGGCAGTCACATTTAATCAACTCACAGAATCGCCTTATTCATGGTGGCTCCAGCGTTAAGGTGGTCAAGTGGTCGGTGCATTCGCTTAACATCGGAAGATCCCTAGATCAAAACCCGACTGAAGAGAGTGGTAGAGTCTTATAAATGTATTATTAGTGGCGTCGGCAGCCTAGTGGTCAGCGTATCCGCCTGGAGATCGAAGGGTCCTGGGTTCGAGTCCTGACATGGGCCGACGTTGAGTCCTTGGGAAAGACTTTACACGATTTTTCTCATCCTATCGGAGACGGATGTAAAATTCGGAGGTCC
>JAULCB010220151.1:0-13705 GCA_032358575.1 Dendronotus rufus
TGCATATTTCCAACAAAAACCCTTTAAAAAATACCAATCTGGCGAAAAAGTACTACTGCAAATAACCACTTTGTTAATAATTTCCTCTTGAGGATCAATAAAGTTTATCTTATCTTATATTATGATGTCAATACTGTTCCATGATGTAACTCTTCACACAAACAGTCTACTTCTGTTTCTTATCTTTTAATTTTAACTGAAACTATCAACTTACTCTTTCGGCGCTGATATTATGATCCTTGGAGGTCGAAGTGCCATAAAACTCTCTAACAAAACAAAATACAAGGTACCTTACAATTTTGTGATTTCTCTCTGAATATTACTTAGGTGGTATTATATTTATATAGATGTAGCTTTTTTGCAAATTCATTGTTGGGGCAAAGCCAAACATTGCTTAAAATAAAATCTACACCAAATGCCACCATGTGAAATTAGTTGTCTTTTCTCTCTGGAGTGTCGGAAGAGGTTGTCCCCTGTCACTGCCTGGTGAATGGCTTCACTGGCTACAAACTATGTACACAGATTGTCTCGCCTTTTCATAGCTCAGCTATGTATTGTATATGGGGTCTACTCTCTTTCAACAAGCAAACAACAGTGTGTTTGAAATTAGAAGGGTATCTCTGATATATATTAATATCATTACTTTTACTCTACATCCTTCTCTTTTCAAAACTAAAAGATATCTTAGTCGTCTAAATGAGAAACGTTCAAAGTTTTTGTGTGTATAACTTACAACACCATTTCCAACACATTTTAGGTTATTTCACGGGTCACATCTCCATGGTATAGTCACATAATGTGCGATTGGACTTGGCACCACACAGCTTTACACAAAGCCCTAAAAACTTTAGCTCTTGTTGGGGGAATTGAAAAAGTAACAAAGAAATGAAACAAAATGGTTGCTTTGAATATCTGATGAGAGTTTATTTCATTAATTCAAATTTGAAGACTTTTTTGTGTAGGTAATTAAAATCTATTTACTTGATATCAGCCTGAAAAGTAAAAGAAGCATAAAATTACAGATTCAAACTGTAATAAAGATGGAATAATTGCCCAAACCTTTAACCCATGCCAAATTGGAGAGGCATAAAGAAAAATAACAAGCATTCGGACTTAACTCTATAGTATATTCTTAAAGCACCCGATTGAGTGAGCTTGGAAGCTGTTAGTTAATTCAATACTGATGACCATCGTTATTTTGATAACCCATCACAGGCAGTAAGATGAACAAAAAGAAAGAGAATTGAGTTAACTTTAGTATTTGCTAGTAAAAATAAATCTTGATTTAATTAATTAGTAAATACCTTCACTTTTGTGAAAGTAAAAGTTACAGTTTGTTTAGAAATAATAATTGTGCATCCGTGTATCGGAGAGAAAAAGTATGCTATCACTATACTATCAAGGACTTTTGAGTCACATGCCAAGAAGTGCATCAACATTGACGCAAGAAGCAGTTGCTACTATTATGGTTACATCAAAGTTGATTAATAATAGGATCATGCTAGCCACAGTATTCATACTTAGTCGTGGTACTGAATGAGTTAACTCAATATTCTTTCCTTTTACTTTAAATCATTAAATATATGTCTTAGTCTGAATAAAAAAACAAAAATAAAATAAAACAAAAAAACAAAATTATTTTGAAACCGATAAGAAAAAATATGAAACAAAAATTACATAGTTTTCCACATGTCCTGATCCAAAGCCAGGCAAATGGTTATCAGATGAGATGTGTATAATAATAATAGGAAATGTTAAATGATTCATCACAATAGGAGACAACACTCATTCACAACAGTCTACATACACATCACTTTTGTAAGGAAAAGGAAACAATAATAATATATATGATATAATATAACAACACGCACAGTGGTCAAAAGACAGAACCGACCTGATAATAGAACGATTATTTATATTGCACTTGAAATGGATTCCCAAAAGTATGACGAACGACCCCTCCCAGTCCCGATGCTTGCTACTACTAATAATAACACTAATACTAACATTAACAATGAACGGTGGGTAGTTTCAGTTTATTTCAACACTTCTTCAAGTTATCTCACACAGTCACTGTCTGATGTACTACTAGTACTAGTACATACGTGGGATTTGACAACACATCTACAAAGCCTTAGTAGATTTAGATACTGTATAAACTTCTGCTCAACCAACCGAGGAGGTTGAACTCTGCATCATCTCCTCCTCTTCCTCCTCGTGAATGGATGGCAAGCAGAAGAGCACTAACTCCAAGTCCACGATTGGACCAACACGAGGCCCAACATTACAATTACAATGGTTGACGTGTCGTGTTGTTGAGCTTTCCTGGTTCAATTCAATTTAGGGAAAGCCGATGATGGTGTTATTAATTCTGTACACCAAGAGGGAGCAAACTTTTAACTACTACAACAACGTGCTACTACCAACTACTTACTGGGTTACTTCCTATTCCTATACTATACATCACCAATAATTATAACACAGGAAATATCATCGTGGTGTATCTAGTGGTTTTCTTTTCATTCGCGTTTAGAAAACAAGTACAGAGATAATCATGTATAATAATAATATATAGCATGGGTGCCTTCCAAGGGAGAATCTATAAAAATTTCAAATGAATGAAAAGATGAATATCATTACATACAATACATAAAACAGATCAGTATGATTATTGTAGTGACATTGACATTTTTTTTGTGAAAGGGAAGAATTGAAAAAAAAAAGAATAAATTTTAATTCACACCCAAAACCATTCGAGTTTGAGTGACGAATAGAATAATGTGCCCACTTGCCACCAAGAGTGAATATTAGTATTCATCTAAACAGGAATGACACAAATTGGTTGTGTTTTTTAGGCTGATTAGTTGCAAGCCGAGCATGTTACTCTCGTCGTCACCCCACGCAGTAGTGGCCATGGAGGAAGTTTGAGTCATTGCAGCCAATTTTATAGTAGTAGTAGAAGTAGACGAGGAATAAGTAGTAGTAGTGTGGTAGTGTCATCAGCATCTATCCAAAAAGTTGTACATACAAGATAGGATAGATACAGTGCTATTACTACTACTGTCATTGCTTATCCATCGCGATTCAAATTCAACCACTCAAAGGAACACGGAAAGAATAAACCACGGAATATCATCAGTTTAATTCAGATTATTATTATGACGACGAAGGGTGCTTTTCCAACAAAATGTAAAATATTACAACAAAGTTCAAAGAGAGATTCTAGCTTACAACCCAGTCATTACAATTCACACACACACACAATAAACCACACTCGACAGGTATCCATGGTACACGTCTGTTTTCATACTTCTTCTTACGACGCGTACACACCCAACACATTACGCACGAAAGAAATTATTTCTTATTTGGGCCCTTACTGTGTTCCCACCAACCGTTAGTGTTCGTGCGATGTCGATGGTGGGAACACATTAAGGGCCCAAATAAGAAATAGTTCTTTCGTGCGTGTGACGCACGAACGCGGATGTTTGGTGTGTAAGCGCCGTAACGCTGACTTTGGTGTTGTTAATGCAAACATCTTTTTAAAAGTTTGTTTTCAGGGACATACGACTCAACCTGGTTCTCACAGTTATATTAATATTATATGTCATACCTTCTCCACCCCATTGAAATCACCATTATGCCATGAAAATTGAATAATTCTTCTATGAAAATTAAAAACCGAAAACTGTCCTGTCAAGCTTTGTGCCGATAATATTGCCAAAATGAGTACGCACAGACACCACTGACTGAATAATATTTTCTTAATCATGCATTCCGGCCGTTGAGAAGAGAAATTCTAGTTAGTGTGGCAGCGAGAGTGTCAAAGTCAAACAATCAATGATTCTGATGAAAATCTTTTCAGGTCAGGGGTCAAAACATCAGTAGTAGTGGAATGAGAGAGAGCAACTGTGATGATGACTAAGAATAAGGAAAAAACCCAAACTGAAATGACTTCTGCCAGCGACATGTCTGGAATTTCAACCAAAGCCAGAGCTACACACACAGCAACAGCGCGCGCCTGGACACAGACGACAAAGGGGAGTGTGATATTGGATTAGTTGATACGGTCATAATTGATAAAGTTAAAGTTAAAAAAAGAAAATTATTGATACATTTACAAGGGTCAAAAAGATGAAGTAAATAGTTTGAAAAAAGTTAAAATAATTTTTCTTTAAAAGACGGGGAAACATTTTCATTTTCTTTGGAATAAGTTGAATAATAAAATAAAAGTGACGAAACAAACTCTGATTCAAATGACTTTCAAACGACCAAAATTACCAAGAACCAACGACACTCAACCATCAATGACTATGGAATGAAAATGGATTGAACGACCCATCCACATTATATTTTTTTCTTTTTCTTATTTTTTTATATACAAAAGTTTAGTTACATTCAACAATTATTCTACTACACATAAAATCATTCCCACATACAAGAAAGTCATTACACATCAAGGGCAACCTTAATGGAGTGGTCCATTAATTGAAGTCAGCTGCATTCAAACAATAAAAAATAATAGAACAAATAATTATCTACATAATACAAATGTTCAAAGAGCGACTGCTCCCTCAAGAATAAAGATATGTGAAAATAAATAAGAAAAAATAACAAAAACTGAGAAAAATAATAATAAAAATCTAAAGCAATGTAGAATGCTGTTTATCCTTATCAAGATGAAAGCAGATGTAAGAATGATAATAGTAACATAATTTTATTTCATTAAAAAAATCTTTTTTCCATGCATTTATTTTTCATCAACAAAACATACTGTAATTTTGCAAATTTTAGTCAAATCTTCACAATTCTGGAAAAGCCAACAAAGAGGAAGCCATACACTAGGAATGGTCTTGACAGATTTTGACAGTATTCTTTTCCAAGTTGTTAGTATCACATACAGTCTGCTTTCATCTCGACGTCTTAACTAGAATCAATCCACTAATAATAACGACTCAAAGTGTTCCATATCGATACTACGTACGTAGGTACTATAGAACAGCCACTTCTAGTCAATACATGAAAGAAATCGTATCACGAAAAACTCATCATCCATCACTGTCAAACACCCCTACATTCAAACCCGTCAAAAACCAAAATTGATCCATCAATAAATATATGTCATTCAGTAGTTAAATCAAATAATAATAGTAATAAAAAAAAACATAAATAAAACAAACAAACGATACAAACTAGTACTTTATCAGAAGTTTGTGTAGTTTGAATATCTCCCTTCTTACACCCAACTTCTATTGTCACTTCTTATTTACAAGAATGAAAAAAAGAAAACAATAATGTAGGAGAAGGGACGAAAAATAAAAGGAATCAAAATATATAAAAAGTTTGAAAAAAAAAATGGTGGACAGCTTTGTTCCGACTGTGTTGTTGTACGTTCCGTTCTTGGCTGGTCGGTCAGTCGATGTCCTGTCCTTAGCAACAACCCCCACTTTGCCCGGTTAAACTGCCGCCTGATGGCATGTTCTGATTGGCTGGTGAATGCTGGGGTCCAATCTTGATGCCGTTAGCCTGGACAAAGAAAAAAATGAAATTTTGTTTTATGTTTGAAGGGTCTGTACATTATTACATTCAAATGAAAGTTTAATATGAAAATAATATCATATTTTAAAATGTGATATTACTATACAATAATGTCTATCGATAAGCTCTTGCAGAGGAAAAAGTAACATAAAGAGAGAGCAAATGGCAAACTTTCCTTTTGTCCCATTTAAGCACAAAATTAACATTTAGATAATAAATGTTATGTATTATTATCATTATTATGATATCCTGATTTCAGTAGCATAAAGAGGACAAGTGATGATAATATCATCAGTGTCGTTCTCTAAACGTACAATTGCTCCAAACGTTACATCGTTACAAGCTTTACATGTCACTTATATTTGACCACTAGACTATCTAGTGACAGTTTATATTCATGTTGGAGAAAATTACAATTTAGAAAAAATGTTTAGCTTTCAATTAATTGGAAGAAATAGTACTTAACAGACGTTTATCAATCTATATATTGGTGTTCGTTCATTGATGTGTTCAATGAATAAAACTTGTGATATTTTGGAACACTAGATAGGTACTTACCTCATTGTTAATATCAAAGACGCCATCTTGGATCTTTTGGTATATTTCCTTGGCAGTATTGATGAATGCCTAGAGGAGAAATCATGAATATTTTGACACGTTGTTTGCGTATAATTCCACATTTTAAAAATCTTTAAAATTGTAATGCAAGCAAATTCATAAACAGTAAATACATTTTTTTTAGGCCAGTCCAATTAATTTTGTGATAAGCCTACAAAATTTCATAGCAAAATGATGTAAGCCAGAGATGCTCTTTCATATTTATGGCTTTGGAGTATACCATTTCCCTTTCAAAAGATTTCACTACCGATTAAATCTTAGTCTTCCCAGAAGGCTAGAGGTGGTACTTGTGTCTGGTTGATATTATTGTTGGTTTGAAGAGAGCTCATCAACACACTTAAGATCATACAGGTGTGGGAAAAGGTTAGACGACAGTAATTAGGTGATAAGAAAAGAGTAGAACCCACTAGGAACTTCTTACAACCGCATATGACTAGTGTTTAGATTGTTAGAGGTTATCAATGAAATCCATCTAAATCTATTTTAGGGCATACCTCTTCCACATTAGCTGCCGTCTTGGCAGAAGTTTCCATGAAAATAAGTCCATGTTCACGGGCAAAAGCTTCTCCTTCCTCCTTTTTCACTTCTCTACGAGCTTCAAGATCACTGAAAACGACACATTGAGAGATTCACTGAATAACTTTTTCCAAAAAAAAACATGTTGAAAATGGTGCAGAGGAAAACCAATAGAAATAAATAAAAATAAAAGTAAGGACAATAAGAAAAGATTGACGAGTCTGTGCGAAAACCTCCCAAATTCAGCACTTTTCTTCCGAGTTCAGAATTCTAAATTAATTAAAATAGATTCCCATTCATGTTTTCATTGTAAAATGAACAAGCGAAAAGTAGGATGTGCTCTTAAATTCATATAAAAAAGTCTTCGAGTAAGCATTCACCTCTTGTTGCCAATGAGCATGATGACCATATTGGAATTGGAGTGCTGTCTGGCATCTTCCAGCCAGGTGGTCAGGTGGTTGAAAGTATCACGTCTGAAACGGAAAAGATTAACACACAGATATATTCAGTTTCCTGTGATGTGTTGATATCATCTTGTGCGGATAAAGGAGGTAATAATAATAATAATAATAATGAATAGCATTTATATAGCGCATCTCCACGTTAGGTAATATTAGAGTAAATGCAAGAAGGGACGCTCTCCAAAGAGTTAAATTTATCACTCTTTCCATTGTACAATGAAGTTATAATCAACTATACTTTAAATTCAAAGCATACATACTGTTACTGTAGAAATAATAAACTATACAAATGCATCCTCTTCTTTGCTAGCCATGTCTTTACCTGGTAATATCATACACGAGCAAGGCTCCAGCTGCTCCTCTGTAATAGGATCTTGTGATGGATCGGAATGATTCTTGGCCGGCCTGAAGAAGAGGAGAACAAATAAATAAAAATAAATATTTGCAAATTGAGTTGCTTTAGCTAGTCAACATTTTTTAGGGTTAGCTAAATCTCTGACTGATTTGACCATGGAGTAAAATCTTCAAAATCTTCAACTCATCCTTAAAATCTCCTGAATGGTAAGAGTGTGTGTACAGACCAATATGCCAAGGGGCATGACAAATGCCGAGGCAGGGTGGGTTTTTTAAATACTGAAGACTAAAGCCTCATTAAAACAAAAAAGTATTGAAAGAAATAAAACAGTTACAATTATTGATCCATCAAGCAAAGTCTGCATTTTCTATAACTTACAGTATCCCAAATTTGAAGTTTGATTTGCTTGCCATCGATAGTGATCATACGTGCTCCAAACTCAACACCTGTAAAGAAATAAAAGATAAGGAAAATAGATGTAAGTTGCTGCAATCTTTAGATAGATCTTAATATACAATTTTCAACAATGTACTTAAAAATTGTTAATCGCAATTGTTACAGAACGTTAAAATTATTTCAGATAACCGATCAAAACAATTTATAATTTGTGATAAAACAGATGAGTAAGGAAAATGATAACACAAATAATTAGGGTTTAAGAAGACCATTACAAAGAGTGTTTCCTCTAATTGGTTTAGAAGATAAAATGAAAATAATGAATTCTCTGTGTAAATAAAAAGAAATGAACATAAGGCCTGAATTCTTGATAGTAAAAAAAGCAAGAACTTGTCAATCTGTCAACTTGAGAGTTGGTAGCATGTGTTGTCTGCCAGGTAATTGTAGAGTCAACGGTTTACATTCTAGCTGTTTCAAATTCCTGAGAAATAGTTTTGAACACTGTTTTTGTGTGAATCCAGTCTGTTTATTCTGAATCAGTGTTTTCCAACAGGCTGCATGTATCGTGAGTAATATTATGTTAATTTTCTGCCGTTGAATCTTTGATGTGTTTTTGTTGTTGTGAAGGTCAAAGTCTTACCAATGGTGAGATCATGAACAGGTTGAAATCTTTTGTCTGTGAACTGGAGAAGAAGGCATGATTTTCCCACACCTAAGAGAGAAAATATAAACATTAACATAATTAATTGAAATAAAGAAAAGTCCTCTGCAAATTAAAATTTCAGCTTAACTTGCAATGGGATTATCCTAGATCATCAAGATCCTATTAACCAGCATAAAAAGTCGCTTTAAAAAATATCATATCAAGTGGATGCTGTTTGAAAAAGAAATTGTCCTTGTTCTGTCTAAAACAGAACCTTTTTGAAACCATTCGCTAAACTCTAAAATCCAGAATTTACAATTTTATTGGCAAATGATAAATGACAGTGGGTTTCCTTTGTTCAAACCTATCGGATCGCAGTTGGCACATAAAGTTAAAGTTCCATTCATTGCAGAGGCCAGTGCACTGAATCATCCAAAAGAATTTCATTTCATTACATTTAAGTTGTAATTCTGTATTTCAGCTTTAAATTTTATAATGAATGGGAACTGCTGGTTGATATTTTATTATTTCAATCATAACAAGTCCACACTCATTCCTTTTTTTAATGAAGTAAACTAACACATTGTTTGAAAGGGTGGAATTACTGCTACACCTTTTTGTCTATTTTTCAAGTCCCTTAAATTACCTAAAAATATTGAACATAGGGACATGTGCTAATTATAAATAATCACTGGATCAAAACTGTTTGTTCATGGACAACGTCGGCCATGATGAATTCCTATTCGGACTCTTCAGTCAGGTCCATTGAACCAAGTTGATTCACAATAACATATTCAGGAAATAATAATACTACGACAGCACTCCAATAGTTTAAAGCACAATGATATGGTAACAAAAATACCTGTATCTCCAATGATAATGTATTTGAATAAATATGCGTATGACATTTTCGTCGTTTTAATGAATTTGTTTTGGTGATGATGTCAACTGCAGGTCTCTGTGACGTCACTTTCCGGAAATCAACAAGCACATAAATGATGATGAATGTTTCTCTTCATTTTTTAAGTACGCAGTATTACATTTTTTTTCTAGAATTCACTACCTACGTGCAAAGTGTATTGACAAACTGCAGACATTGTAATGATTCTCATTAGTATGTATTTTCCTTCTTTTTCAAACTACACCATCAATATCGTGATTAACCATTTATAATTTTTAACTTAAATTTGGATTTTCTTCAAAATTGTATTCTCTGAAAATTAATTAATTAATTTACAAACTTTATCATATAGAATGCGTTTATATGAAACTATGATTTGTGTTTGTATCGTTTGTTGACAATCACCATAATTTCCTATTCTGAATTTGGCTATTATTATTATTATCTATTTCAATTCGGAATTTCATAACTCATTCAAACGTCTGTCTGTCTCTCTCTCTCTCTCTCATATTGACATAACATCCCTGCTGGTAGTCATTATCCACTTCATTCAACTTCAGCTATGAACTGTGAACTGTGGTGAACTGTGACCGTGAGTGAACGAATGACAACAGTTACAGTGGTCAGTGGGTGATTTTTCTCAGATGTTAACTGTTTAAGTTTGAATTATCAGAACTTTGATCGACTCGATATTGGGAAGAAATAGATAGACATAGAGACAGAGATTCTATCTAGACGTCTAACAAGACTGTGAGAACGTCCGTAAAAAAGAAAGAAAATGATCAACATAAAGACGTGTTCATTTCTAACAACAAGTGAGTAGTACCTCATCCTGTCTGAATCAGCTGTTCTCCAGTTGAAAGTGACCTTGAAGGACATGTGCTGACCACCCCCCCCCCCCCCTTCTCTCTCTCTCTCTCTCTCTCTCTCTCTCTGATTGGTAAACAAATGCAACAATGGCTAGGACTTCAGTTATTAGACTATCTAGTTTAATAGTCAATATTCTATTGTAGCACTAAATGAATAGGAACAAATTTCATGACTTTATCTTGTTATATGAAACTAATGAGCTTTTATATTATAAATTTATAATACATTTCATTAGGTATATAAAATACTCAGTTAAGCTCAGTTAAGCTATATATATCTATATGTATCTGTACATGATGATATGTAATTAAAACTCTTACAAAGGGTGGAATTGTTTGAAGAGAAAATGGGGAAGCTGTGAAATAGGAGAGGTAGAAATAATTTGACACATGAAAGTATAATTCGTTCCATAGCAGAGGTCAGTTCAGTCCACTCTACAGGACCCACTGCAGCTACCTGTATAAAGCTGGCTAGCAATGCAATCGGATGTTGCAAGCAAGTGATTAGATAATAGCCACTTTCACTTTCTGGATAGTGAAAAAAAAGATTGTTGATCTGTTGGGAATGGTCAGTCTAAATTTGAAATGGTTCTATAATGAATTGTTGGGGTTAGAAACTAAGTTTCATGTTATGATAATACAAATTCTATTTTTTCTTCTCCTTTCCAAAGTGTTGTGGAAGCATACGATAAGCAGAATTCAGCCTATACATCTGTCCTCTCTGTGGATGTCAGACAAAACTACAACAGCTTTTGACACTAAATTGCTTGATGTTTTAGCATGTCCTCTCTCCAAGAAACCTTTAAGGTAAGTGAAATGGTGAAACAGTACTACTGCTACTACTATTCACAAGTTTGAATGCGAATGATCAAATTGATGAACAATGCAGGTGATATTATATACAAACTCTTGAGAGAGGAAACATTTGTGTTGACGGTGGAATATTGCTGAGGCTGACATGGGTGAATCCCACTGGTGACCACAAAAATGTCAGACACTAACACGAAGTGGCTAACACTGTCTTGCTGTACGGAAAGAGAAAGTGTTGGAATGAATTGGTGGACTGGATAATGATGTTGTTTCTATCCTAGAGGCTGTTGAGTCTTGGCTCTTCTGCCTAATCAATGCCAATGGTAGACATCTCGTCAATGGTAGACATCTCGTATTTATTCCGTTTTCTTCAACTGGATGATAAATAATGACAAATAAAAGAGCCTCTATACTGCATGTTGGTATGATCTGGATCTGGACAGGTACACTGAATGGCGTAAGGTAGCTGCCCTTTTTTATCGATAGGACATTCTTTCATCGATATTATCAAGGTTCGGTGCAATGAATAATGCTGCCTCTCTGTGCAAATACACATTGCACACTAGACCAGATATTGGTAGTAATTTTGCCTGGGCAGCAGCCTTACGGCCTGCTCTTTTCGATTTCCAACTGCCAAGGGTTCTTTAACGTGCACAACTTGTACACAGGACCTCCGATTTTAGTCGTCCATCTCCGATAGGACTATAATATATAGTCATTTTTATCACTATCAATACCTCAATCTTTTTTTCCTTTTAGGTATGACAAGACGAGGAATGAACTAGTATGCGATGACATAGGTGTAGCGTATCCCATCATTGACGGTATCCCAAACTTCAACCCTGCAGATGGTCAAATGTTGAAAGCTAGCACTGGAGATAACTCGGATACGCACAACAATACAACAACATCATGACGGTCTGCTTAATTCATTAGTTTCAAGGTGTTTGTGTGTGAGAGACTATATTCTAAGACTTAAGAGGAAAATATCATCAACACAGAGGGATAATTAATGATATTGAATCGTTGTTGGGAATGTTTAGTGATGGGTTTATTTTAAGCCCCCACATCTTAAGTCCCCATCCATGCCTACGTATTACAATTTTCAAAGTTTACTATTTAAGCGACCTTTTGGTAACATGGGAAGACCATCAACACATATGGTGATCCCTGGTCACTTGCAATTATTATAGGAGACCTGTCGTCTAAATATAAATACAGCAGAATTCAATTACAAGTTTAAATAATATATTTTGAATCTGCTTCACCCCCCCTTCCCCTTATTTAGGAGACTCTCTCAAAAGTACAGCAGATTTCAAGTATACAAGTTTAAATAATCTATTTAATCTATTTTGAATCTGCTTCCTTCCTCTTCCCTTCTCTCCCCTCCCTCTTTGCTTAGAGTTAGAGCTTGCATGTTTCACCAAGACTAAACAGACTTAGAAGGTATTCATTTACCGTCCCCTTCTTACTTTATTTTAATTCTCATGTAGAATTTTGTTTATTCAAAAACAATGTTCTAACCAGCATGAATGTTTTGTAATTATGGCGGATTCTTAGCACTTTGAAGCTGTATTATATAGTTTGAAATAATTTGAAATATATTCCATCCAACTTCTTCTCTCATAATGTTGAGGGTCAAAATTTGCAAAAAGTCATTTCTTTGTAGACTTAGTCCTGAGCTCTCCCTGAATTGGTTGAAATAATTTGAAATATCTTCCATCCAACTTCTCTCATAATGTTGAGGGTCAAAATTTGCAAAAAGTCATTTCTTTGTAGACTTAGTCCTGAGCTCTCCCTGAATTGGTTGAAATAATTTGAAATATCTTCCATCCAACTTCTCTCATAATGTTGAGGGTCAAAATTTGCAGAAAGTCATTCCTTCGTAAACTTAGTCCTGAGCTTTTCCTGAATTGGTCAAAAAGGCTTGACCACACTGTCCACTGACGCAACTTGAGTACATTTCTCTTCTATCTACAGGATCAGATTGTCTGTCCTGTATAAGGTGTAGCAGTTGAATGCATCAGCTCCAATAAATCTGGTGAACATTCACTTGAGGTGAACAATTGCCTTTTTTTAGCATTCAAGACAGACTTTGAGTGATATACGCGTCAGTCTTGTTGTTTTCTCTCCTCTCCCGTTTAATCAAATCATTAATTAATCATATCCAGGACGGATTTGGAATGATTAATGATCAAATTCAAATCATAATTTGGACCTCAATGATGATGATAAAAAGGCATTGCAATATGGGTAAAAACAATAGTAATATTTGCATCAGATTTGTTATTGTTGGAAGAGAGAGATCATTATAATAATGTGCACAGTGAGACTTCATAGTCTTTGATACTGGAGTGTTTCCATCTCTTTCCTCTCACCCCTCCCCATGCACACAGCGAGACTTCATAGTCTTTGATACTGAAGTGTTTCTATCTCTTTCCTCTCTCCTCCCCTCCCCATGCACACAGCGAGACTTCATAGTCTTTGATACTGGAGTGTTTCCATCTCTTTCCTCTCTCCTCCCCTCCCCATGCACACAGCGAGACTTCATAGTCTTTGATACTGAAGTGTTTCTATCTCTTTCCTCTCTCCTCCCCT
>JAULCB010220262.1:0-13700 GCA_032358575.1 Dendronotus rufus
TAACATGTCCCTCTATATGTTACTCTATATAGTCAGATAAGGTAACATGTCCCTCTATATGTTACTCTATATAGTCACATTCTTTATATTCATATTCTGTGTTTCTTTGTTTTAATATGAAAGAAAAATTTGTATGAAACTTAAATGATTTTACACTTTTGAAAGAGTTATGGTTGATAAAGTACACAAAAGATAATACATTCCTTGCATTTTCAAAAGTATGATTAAACTATCATATATTTCTATATTTAAAAAGATTGCTGCAGTGCAGTCCACTTAAAATAATCTTATTGAAAATAAACCTCTAGGTTTTACTATATCTGTCCATAGTGCTTGCAGTAAAACCAGATAATGTAAGTCTTGCAATAGCGGAATAGGTTTATATACTTAGTTATTAAGTCTCAGGGTTAAGCAGAGTGTGTTCTGTTATTTTCATCTGAATTTCTCTATTTACTATTTCTTGTTGTTCCAGATTTCAAGAAATCGCTGGGGCCTTTGAACAAGCTTTGAACACTGGATTTCTTTCAACCTCAAGTATTAATCACTCTTATCAAGTTTGTTCTTTTGTCTTAATTTTTATTTTCATTAATCATTTATCAACATTTTTTTTATTCAATAATTTATTTATGTCTTTTTCTCTTCTTGATAGTTAAGTAAGAGATGTTTTAGTATAGGAATTTGATATTCATGTCAAGGAAGAGAAAAACAATTAATTTGCACTTGTATTGAGAGAGAAAAACATATTTTTATTCTGATTGTAGAGCTTGTTTTCTGTTACACGTTTACTTTTAACCGATCCCTACAAGTATGGAATGATCATGCTCTAACATGGAATGGATGAATACTGTATTTTTAGTTTGATAGAACCATTAGCTGCAAACCATCTTTGGTCTTGTCTTTTACTTTGTATCATTAGCTCTGAATTTTTCTACTATTGTTTAGGTAGGTACGTGGCAATTTTTTTTTATAGCATTTCTGATACCTTTTTGTTTTGTTGCAAATTGAATCACTGAAAACTATATTATTATTATCTTTTATTTTTCAGATGATAGTGAATTCCGACTTGTCTGCTCTAGTTCTTTGTGGAACTGTCTTGAATATTGCTGGGATGAAAAGGTGTTTTTACAGTCTCTGACTCATAAATTCCTGAAGCTTAATCTCCAATCACTGTCTCGGTACAAGACATGGTTGACAGAAATCTACCAAGAAGAGGTATTTCCATTTCATTCCCTCTCTCACCCTACTTGCTGTCTGTCAGTCTATTAAAAAAAATATAGATTAGTGAAGCATTTCAGAACAGTTTCTTTACCGTCTCAATTGAATGTTTCTAATCAGAATGAGTATTGGTTGGCTTACTTGATATAGTGCCTTTCGCTGCTGTGGTCAACAGATCTTTCAGTCTCTGCAGTTTCCTTTACTTTCGATGAAATGTGTTTCCACTCACTGGGCATAGACCCGAAGATAAACAATGTGTACATTGTGCCTCAGATATGATATCAATGGTTCCAGCTTTGTTATCTGGTAATAGTCCATGTCCCTGGCGCTTTTAGTAATATTTACCAGTAGAAGTAATATTCCAGGATTTTTATGTTCTTTGTTATATCCAAGCTCATCATTGTATCTGAGCGGCACTGTAGAATATGGTATTCTTTATCTGTTACAGTTAAGTCTTCAATCTGGAACTGCTTCAGACGGTTCAAAGCGGAGAGCGGCCACTCCTGATCAGACGGCAACCCCACCACAGGCCGGGGGTTCCTTAGAAACGGGCCAAGGGGACACCAGACCAAGATCTGCATCACCAAAACCTAAAGAGGTCCCCCAGAGAACTCCCATTACTTTAGGACAAATTGTCTCTTTGCTGTCAGATTTAGACGCCTTGGAGAAAAAGGTGAACAATCTGTTTTTAGTCAAGATGTTTCATCAAGGGATTTACCCCCTCCTCTTTAGTGTTCAGTTTTTGCTCGGAAAAATAGTATTTAGAGATTTAAAAAAAAAGACTCAAGATGAACGATTCCTTTTTGTTTTTAGTTGGTAATTTGAAACAAATCATATTTTTATCAATTTTACCTTACACCGAAAGGTACAAAAGGTAAATTGATCAAGAAAGAAAGAAAGTCTTATTGCCTGTCTTATTGCAAACCAATATTCAAGCTTTTTAGCATAGCTAATAATCTGTAAAAAATAAGATTTCCGATTCTTTACATTTTTGAATTTCTGAAAATTTGTATTAGTAGTTATTGGTAAATATGTAATTCTACTGCATCTACATTGTGTTCATTCTAACTTGTTGTTTATTTGAATTTGCTTACAGTTTACAGATATAATCTATGTAAAAAATGGTTTTTCAGATGCCTGGGCTGTTTGAAGGTTTGATCAAACCCAAATTGGAGGAATTAGAGTTTGAAAACATTCCATCTGCCAAAGGTAACCTTATTTCATTATTGACTGATCTTTCATGGCCGATTATTATGAAAGAGGCTGTTATTGTATTTGGGACCTGAGATGAACAATTTATTTGTTTGAGCTACAAGGATAGCCTCTTTATATCACTGAGTATATTAACAAAACAATTGCTAATATTTTACAATATATTATATTTCTTTTCAATTTTTCTTTGAATTGTCTCATGTTGAAACAAATAGAAATTTATTGTCATTCTCAAATTAATCTACCACAAGCATAATTTGTTCACAAGAAAACAATGTTATCAAGTAGAGTAGATATTCATTTCATTTACTTCTATTACTTCTATGACTTTTTTTTTTATTCAACTGGGCTTATGAATATATTAGCATTATATCACACGTATTTAAGAAGTTTTTAAAAGATTTCTACATTTGTCTTACTTACTTAAAGCTGCTTTGGAGGAAGGTGTGAGCAACATATGCGAATGCAGATCTCAGTTTTGGTCCATAGTGAGTGAGGATATTGTCAAACGATGTAGTGGATTTCTCAGCCAGGTCAACGATATTCCTCGACTTTACAGAAGGACAAACAAAGAGGTCAGTCATTTGTTTTTCTTAGCATCTACTTCATTGGTTCAAAACCCAACAGAAATTTATTTGGTCTGATGGCCGGTGAGCAGCGATCCGAGTGACAGTGATATTGCGACGCCTGTCTTCTCCAAAGTAGCAACACTTTCTCAGACAGGACGAAAAGGAGCAAGTCCTGTTTTTACGTTAAAGTTACGTTAAATATCCCACGGCAGGTCAAAATCGCAAAAAGTAGGCTGCCCTGTCAGATCTACCCAAATGGCCAGTTGAAGCTTAAATGATACAGTAGGATAATCACTTGCTTGTCGTCAGTTTTTGATCCAAAGAAATTCCAGCATCGAAGCTGGACCCTACATTACGATGTATGAATGGAAATGGATAAGAAAGAACAATCAGTGTACACAGAGTCGAATTTGGGATACTTTAGAGTAGGCTGCTAATTTATTTTCCCTCCCTCGTACCTTGCATGCACGGCACGGCTTGCTGTCGAAAGCCAGTAGTCTGATTTATAGCCTTCACAAAATGTCAGAGAAATCACATTATCTCTCCTGTGTAGTTAAAGACTAAAAGAAGAAGTATTGAAGATATGAACTTGGTCCTTTTTATGTCTAAATGATAAAGTATGTGAAAAAAAATGATAGACAAATTCTGATATGTAATATGTTTAAATCTAAAACAAGAATTGAAAGTAATTATTATAATCTAATTCTAATGTGTTTCAGGTACCAACCAAGCATTCTCTCTATTTGACCAATGTGATGAAACCTTTGAAACAGTTTTTCGAGGAACATTCGAAGACGCTGTCAGAGAACCAAAAGACGGAGTTTCTTCTTCATGTATTCAAAAGTCTAACTCAAGTGTGAGTTTATGAAGCTGACTAGATATTTCCTTTCAGATACTTAAGAAATGTTAAAATCCATGAAATATAAAATTTAAAAAGCCACAACAAAATATAGTTTTGACACCCATTTCAACATGCATCCTTCATTACCTTATTATTATTATTATTACACAGTTTGGGCATCCTTTTGTAGCCCAGCAGGCCTGTAAATCTTCAGCCAATTGTCTGATTTCAGACTTTTTTACTATCCAATTGGACTGTAAAGCTAATAGTTTTTGTTTCCGCGTTGCTATTTCATTGGGATATGAAATATTTCAGGTTTTATTTTAGTTGCCATTTACACCTCTGGCCCAAGGCACCGTTGTGGTCTAGAGGTAATGAAATTGCCTGCCATACGGATGTCCACGGTTTTAAATCAGGCACTGGCAAGTTTTTATGGCTTGATTTTGCTGTGTGGATTCAAATCCAATCAAAGATGGACTATGATAATAATAAGTATTATAGGGCTTGACACCACCTGGCCTGTCTCAATTGATTTATCTACAGTTGTTAGAATTCATTGATTCAATAAGCAACTAAAATAAACACTGATTTTATAAATATCTATTTTTTGAATGATTTTAAAGGACCAATGAGAGCTTCTAAATTTTCTTTAGAAAAATTAAAAGAAGTATTAAAGGACAAATGAAATTTGGAGGAAAAAAGGGTTCTCTTAAATTGTAATTTTGGGTTTTCTGCAAATATTTGTATGCATATTGTAGGCCTTGAAATGATTTAAAGATTGTTTCACCTCTTCAGATTTTCTGAGGTTATATTGGAGGTACTGACGTCTACAAGAAAGATGGAAGAAAGCTTAAGGCGTTTGAAGAAAGCAAGAGGTGGAGAAAAGGACAAGGAGAAAAATGGTGTCATCAGTGATTCCGATAAAATCAGGACTCAAATAGTTCTGGATATTGATGGATTTCTGAAACAAGTAAGGACACCTTAGATCTGTTAATCTATTTGCCATTCACTAGATCTTGGTCAAATGTTGCAGTATTGAAATTTTCGTTGTGTTGTGATTTGTAGGGTATCGGTATTCATGAAATATTTTCTGTTTTTATCTATCTCCAGATGGAATCACTAGGTTTGCAAGTAAAAGAAAGTGGTGTGGAAGGATATGATAAACTTCAGGAACTATCATCTAAAGCAGAAACCGATATGGACAGTTCGTGATGCAACTCCCCTTTGTCACCTGCCAATACTGCCATATGCTGAAAATATATAATATATAACTTGTGATAATTTATTATGATATATCAGATGCCAATAATATAATTTGCAAAGTTACAAAGAAGGTAATCCATGTTTTGCAAGTTATTTACTATTTTCTACCAACCACAGTCACTGTGCATTGCTGTTGATTACTGTCTACAATAGCCACAGACTGGCGCTTCACATTTAACTTGATTCGTATCTCAATCTTAAGGCAGGAATCGGTGGTTCGGAAGGTTCTTGTAAACATCAGTTTTGGGCTCTTGAAAACTGAATTTTCTAGTTTTTGAAAATGTTGTCCATCAAAAGTTGATAAAATACCTGGAGGGATTTTATATTTTTTAATCGATTGTTGTAATATTATTATTATTATTTGACATTTTTTGTATTGAAGTAGGTGGATAATTTGTTTTCTCATATAAAGAATGACCCAGCACCTTCTTACCACCAGGACGTCCAGACAGAGAAGTTTTGTATTGAAATTTTATCCGACGGACTGTAAAATGGAGGTGTTGCCTGTACTATGACCTAGATGGATCGTTTAACTAAGAACTTTGAACCTTTATTGATTCAAAGAATCATCATTATTTTGCGTCAATATCAGTTGTAGGTCCTACATTGTATTCTATTCATTCATATATAGTATTATAACAAATAATCAGCAGACAGCAAATATAGAGTTTTGTTATGCTAAGTTCTCTTGAATAGATATTTCTAACTATGCAAATTATTGAGGAAAAGAAAAAGAATATGGGGTTGGTTGAGGTCACTTGTTGAATGTCTCGTGTGCGATTCGTGAGATAGGCTGTTCTAATGTGTACTCATGAATTGAGCAAAAATGAATAGAAAAATGGTTGAATTTTGGGGGGGTGCCCAACTACTACTATGTACTACTGCACTACTAATAGTTATTTATTTTATTATATTCTAATGTTTTGATATTGTAAAAAACTTTGATTCTGCAACTTTTTGTTTGTTTGTTTGTTTGTTTAGACTATCATTACCATCTACTGGTAATAGTAATAATAATGATAGATCTTTAGTGTCCATATATTACAGTTACAGAGACATGTTATTATAATTATACCTGCATAAACACACACACACACACATGTGTACACACACACACACACACCTTATAGTAGGTGACTTAATTGATGTGTAGTTGTGGGGGGGACTTAGATGGGTCAATGAAGCCAAAATATTTACTGATTACTGCTACATAAGAAATAATCTAAACTGCATGATGCAAAAATATGTTGTCCTTTGAATACCTTAAATGTTGATTTTAGTTTTTTGTCATCAATATTTAATTTATTTTCAAATGTTCCCGTTTTATGATTTAATTATTCTCTTCTCAAGCTGTAATGTGATTTTTTGTTACATGTTGTAACATGTACTATGCACTAAGGCATACCCTATGTTGTTATCTTACTCAGACAAAGATAACATCTGTCCCCTTCTTGAATTACTGTTTCATAGTTGCAGTCAGAAATGTGGGACATTTTAGAATTTATAAAAATAGAATGGGAATACTGTAACTGTTATGTCTTCTAGAAGAAGTAGAACGACGTGCTATTATAATTTTCGAAACTAGTTTCTTTGCACTTGTACACCAATAATTGTTCACACACTATCCTAAGGAAGCTGCAAGTTATCAATAATAAAAGTGTCTGTTTGATCAAGAGATGAATGAATCTCCATGTAGTGTCTCCAAAATGTCATGGTCTTGGGTTGTTTTTTAATATATTATATATAAATAATAGCATCTCGGTTTGTTTCATATTTGTGACCATGTGACTATTGAGTGGGAAATATTATGACAATAAAAGGATGTTGTCGAATTAGAATTTCATTTCTTCTATCTTTTTTTCATTTTGTGACTTAGCATTACAAAAGCCATCTTGCCTCATTTTATAATTCAATACTCTAAAGAAAGGCTTGCACACCGGAGAAGTGGCATGGTACCCTACCCATTGAACTCATTTCTATTCAATCTGTTTTGTTATCCAATGCCTTATCTCGCTTTCGCAGTGTCGGCACCCAGCTCCGTGCCCAGTCTTAAATCGTAGGTAGATGAGGTAGATGCCCCAATAGCCACCTTTGACAAATCACAGAGCTAGGAAATACTATGGATCAAGAACTATGGCAAGCAGGTGATCAGCCCACTGTGTGTTTTTCCATTCGTGGGTAAAAGTAAAAAGCCGTTCTTACTGCAACTGAAAAAGTATCTTTGGTGGAGAGAACCGTCTTAGCTCATTTATTTGTATTTATGCATGTAGATGAGAACAGCTTTCAATGTTGCCTAAGATGTGATAAATCAAATAATTATTTTGTTTGTACCTCACCCAAGTCTTAATCTAATGGGTTGAAAGAGATAATACAAACACATAGAGTGGCATTGTGACTATTGACAATAGGAGCAAGAACATTATGCCCACAGGTAATGTTCTAATGGCTCACTGTGACTTTTATCTTTTTATTTTAAGCGACAGAAAAGATTAACTATTCTTTGACTGGAGAAATTTGAAAATCGTGTTGTTAACTATGAATTGTAAAATGGGAAGATACTTGATATATTTATCATTCAATTCATTCAGCCAAGCATCAAAGATCTCATTCTCATCGATATTGTTCCTGATTCAAATGATTTCAAGTCAAACAGTAGGAAGACCTGTGTTGTATAGCACATCTCTGTGACTATTGGCATCTCCAATAGATAGGCAGCAGAGGCAAAGCCATAACATAAGAACTATTACTTTTAAGCAGGAATTTATGGGTGGTAAGAGTAAGAATGCACTGACCACTAACCCAGTGTAGCAAGTCGTCTGGAGCCATCAGTAGTCTCAAATATATATGCATAGGACTGGAGCGTTTTATTACTGTTTTTGTAGTGTGAAGTGAACAAATGACAGAAGCAACTTTCTGGATAAAAGACAATAGTAATAGTAGTACCTATTGCAGATCTTTGTCCCAAGCAACATGTTCGAGTCGGTACCTATCTACACCTGTTCAACGGGTGGGTTTTTTAAAGATTTAGTTTTATGAAATCTATTGGAGACAATAATAATATGTGTAATATGAAATCTTGGTTCTGGCAAGAATGACAAAAACATATACTGTATTGGAAGACCGATCATAAAGGTACATATTTTCATTTCAGAATGGAATAATTCAATGCATCTTACTTTTTTAAAGTAAATTTGGCTCTTTTAACATAGAATTTCTCAGACTTCATTAAATTCAAAATGTTCATAACATTTCAAGCACAGAATATAATGTAACAATGAAGGGATACATTTTGTAGATGTTCAATTTTATTTTCATTTTAAAGAAAACAAAAGGCAAAACTGTTCCCAGATGTGTCATTAAAAACAAAGGAGTCGATGAAATTTAAAACAAGACTCAATTTTACAAATAAATAATCTCTCTCTCTCTCTCTCTCTCTCTCTCTCTCTCTCTTTCTCTCCCCCTCTCTCTATCAATCTTTCTCTCTCTCAGAATGTAAAATAAACAGTCATGCGTATCTATTTCACCGAGGTATACTAAGAGGACAGAGCATGCGTCTCCGAGCTCTTGAATCAACCGTGCACTTGGGTTCACTGAGGGTACCATTGATGGGCGGTCAAGAGTTTTGTTCTTTAAGGAATCATTACCTATGGCCTCTTACGGGTAAGGTAGATCAAGAAGTGATGGCAAGATCATTACATCCGATACAAAGATTACGAGAAGACCGGGGAAAGAAAAAAAATCACTAACTACACAAAACATACATATCAATTATTATAATGACATAATTATAACCGTTATGATTCCATATATATAAGTAATAAGTGGTTCCGGTTCTTCCAAAAAAGATCATTATAAGTGAACGTGTACTACATCCAAGTTCATTACAAACAGAGTGAACTGTATAATTATCATTTAAATTCAAGCATAAAAACGTGTAAAATTAAAGATCTAACACTAATACAGTGGAAGTCGGATTCAGCGAGGTCGTCAGGACTGACAACATGATCTTGTTGTATGCGACCTCTCGTTATACGTGACGTCGGGTATAACGAAAAGTCGCATACAGGTATTTCAACTGGCCTCGTTGAAGCAGACTTCTCGTTGAATGTGACCTCGTTGAATCCGACGCCCACTGTATGTACTAATAGAAACAAAATGGGATGCAGGTCTTTACTAATAATAGAAATAATAAAAAGCACAGATCTTTACTAATTCAACAAGATAATATTATAGTCATAGTAAACGAGCAGGCAGTGGATAATACAAATAAGATTAAAGATGGAAGTAATGCACTCAAGTTTAAGGGAAGAAATAAGAAAGGAAAATTGTTGAGACAAAAACATTCTTTACTTTATCTATTAATATTTATTAAGGCTTCATCCTTGCACATCACTTCCGTCTTTATACTGATTCAATATAACATATATATATTATATACACAAGGCTTTAACACCTCATTTTTCATTTGTGCATGTTTCAACAACAGCTAGCATCAGTTCCATGCATACAGATACATTACAATAACTTAGATACAATACATTTTAAAGTAACCAGATCGTATGATTTATTTCACCTAAAATTATTTATTGATATAAATACCTAATGCTGACTAAAAATAGGTGGAATTAAATCTTGTGTATCAAATAAACTTTAATCATTTCTGTGATGTATCATCATTGATTAAAAATACTTCCTCTCGACTTAATTCAAAATCAGATCTTGTAAGGTTAAATGTGGCCTATGAATAACACGATTTGAAATTAGCGACCACAAGATGAAGGGACAATGAAGCCAAAAATGTGTTTGACCGTGGTAGCTTAGCAAATTAAAGTTAAAGAGATTGCAACTGCTGTGCATTTGCAAGCAGAAGGAGAATACATTTCCCAACACCAAATACAAGAGAAGATAAACTGATGATAAACAAACAAAATGTTGTCCAAATTACCCAAGCATTACTAATTACTAATACTACAGCATCAGATATTGTAAACAGATTTTCAATAGACAGTTTTTTTTCTTAAATATATATAAGACTAGGTATCACATTTGATTTCTTAAGAAGGAAGACCTGGAACTCTAAACATATTTCGTTGCATTTGTTCTGCTGTTACTGTCCCTTGGATGCTCTCGCAGTTCTTGTTGAAGACAGAATAGGCACTCATATTGTTTTCATCCTTCTTTCCTGATCGAGTGTTGAAGTATAGAAAGAATATAAGAGAGACGGTAAAGAAGACAGCTCCAAATTCAAGTTCAATGAAAATTGCCCAAATACAGAGCCACAACAGAAATTTAAGACCTGTTAGAGTCCAGTATAGTGAAGTTGATTGGTTTGTATTTTCGGATGGCAAATCATCATTCTCTCCTTGGTGGTGCTCATCACCATAGCCGCTCTGTGATGTTTTCTTTAGTGCATCAGCGGGTGTTGTGGGATTTTTCTGAAACAGAATAATTTTCAATTAGTAACGTCATATTCTCTCTCCCTCACTTTGTTGCAATTACTTTATAGAATGCAAAACGGAAGCTAGGGCTAGGTACTAAGAATAGACCAACCCACCCCTCAATTGGGAAAGTCCCCATCATCTTTATAATATAAGGTTAAATTGTCTCTAGAAGTCAGTGGGCGAGTGTTGTACTTGGATGTGCATATTGGACCAACAATCCAAAGGTCTGGGATCGATTCCCGGCCGCACCGCTGATTTTTTGTAGACAAATTTTTCTTCTTTATTAGATGTATACCTATATGGATATATTCAAATGTAAAACAATGTGGGTGTGAGCATGTGCGCGCGAATGCTTGTACGATTGAATTTACCGAAAAATGGAAAAGTAAAGATTTATTTTCATTATTATCATTATTTCTGTATGATGACATCGAATGTTGTGCCTTTTCTTTCTCTTATACTTTAGCACAATTTAATTCTACTTCCTTTTCTTCTGCAACTGTTATTATTATTATATTTCTTCTTATCCGCCCTGATGAGCCGGTAGGCGAAAGCGCTTGGCGGTCTAATAAACTTTTCCCTTTACATATCTACATTGAAGTTGTTAGTTTTTTAAATGTACCTATATATATATATATAGGTATACAAAAAAGATGTGTAAAGGATATTTCCAATGAAAGTACAAATAAGATTAGCAAGTAATACCAGCGAAGGTGCTTATAAGAGAACTGTGGAGAGAACAAGAGAGGGGGAGGGAGATGTGTGAACAGCTGTGGAGAGGAAGGCAGTTCCTTGTGGGTACAAGGCACAAAGGATATTATATCACAGGGGTATGATTAGTTACCAGTGTATGCATTGTGGTGATGGTGGTGGTGTAAAAACTTAAATGATAGTCATAGTAATAGTAGGAACAATGGAGAAGTGGCAATAGACAAAGGATACAGAGCAAAGCCTGTGAGGTTTGTAGTTTTATGCCTTTATGGCACAAAAAGAGCAATACAAAAGACAGGACATCTTCATTAGCTTCATCTCCGTAAGGACTTGAACCTGCACAGCAAAGAAAGGCATACAAACTTGCCCCTGTTCGGATGCGGCCAAGGACACACCGCTGTCTGTAACCAGAGATAACTTGGAACTTTACATCCATCTCCGATTTATACATGTATTTTCAACCCTAAAAAAACATGATTCTTACAATTTATTACTATCGGACTAACATAATAATTTGAAGCCAAACAAATTATGATAAACTCTTAAATTTCCCTTTTTTAGGATTCATCCGAAGGATTGCATTCCCTGTGAACATTTTAATCTTGCAATTCAACGTTGAGAGAAGGTTATGCATATATATTATATACCTCACTGTTTGATACATATTTCTTTATTCGGTTGATTAAAGAGTGTTCTGCTTCTTTTTCTTTTGCCCTGCGAGCCCGATAAGCTGCAAGTTTCTCTTCCATGTTCAATGTTGGTAAACAAATCAATCAAAGAGAGAGTACCACACCAAAAGTATGTTTCTTTCTAGAAGAGTTCTTAGTTCTTGACAGTTTTGCCTGCCTTTGGTTTACATTGTGGAAAACATCAGTTATTTTGCTATAGCTACCACCCACTAAACTAATAGTTATTGCCACGTATACGGTTACGTCCGGAATCGAACACGTCGATCTGCCTTTGTTGAGGGGCAACCAGAGACTTGATATAATATAGATGTCTCTGGGGGCAGCATCCCAAATTGTCCATTCTTTTTTTTATCCTCGGGTTACTGGTATATATATTGATGCCAACCCGAAGGCACAAGTTGCCTCGCTATGCAGTAAACCAGAGTATAGTATACGGAAGAGAAACAAATTAAATGGTGGAGAGAAGAGTCAATAATCAAAGATAAGATCGAGGTTAGTGTGAGCGTAGCCAAATGAAGAGATTACCAACATAACAAAGAAATCTCGTTCAACCAGAACCACTCTGAATCTAAGGTGCAACCGCGTGCCTTTTCACGGAAATCATAGAACTCCAAAAGTTAACGAAGAACTATATTTTCACCGGGTTGCCTTTTTTGCCATCTCTTTGTCTCGTATCGCTATCGCAATGTCTGTGCCCAGACGCGATTGGTAGTGTCGTTTATTCTAGTATGTTGGCGTGGGGGAAGGATAATTGAAATTGCGTTATGCATTGACTATATCTCTAGGGGGTCGTCGTGTGTCGTTGACCGGTAATAATGGGAACAGTGTCAGATGAGTCGGATGATCACAGTACATGACGCACCCCTAACCTTACTCTGTTTGTCTTCAATTATTCTTCTTAGCTCGTTTGACTATTTACCACTATCCCAGCATCCGCTGTTTAACTTAAACTAATTTTGTTGTGATGTCACGCACGTAGTGAAATTGTAACTGTTCTGTCAGGCGTGTTTGGGGATTAGCATAATCCACCATGGGTACAGAGTAACAACAGGGGGTTTTGAAGCTATTGCTTTGACACTTGGAGAAGCGCTAAATTACCAATGGAATGCCATTGGTAGAGGAGTGTTATGACCAGAGAATGTGGGAATTGAGTTTCATCGCGTCCCTTTTTCATCGCGTCCTTTGAGGCCCTATATTATATACTAGGATAGAAATTAGAATCTTTACTTCTCCAGTTACTACACTACGCGTTAGCCTCTATGCTGAATTACCACGTTGTCGTCGTGTAGAGGCTCAAGTACTTCACTGGAAGGAAAGCTAAGAGTAATCCACAACCGGTATCCGGACTTTGACTTCCGTCTTACTCCCGGATCCACATCTCCACTTCATGAATGACGAGAAAAAAATGGAGATGTGAACCATACGCTACTACTACATTGTGTGCCTCCTGTAAAATCTACTCACAGCAGCGTTGTTTAAAAAAACGGACACCCGCGATACCATCTCTATGTAACAATTACATCGTTGTTGTTCATAAACGACTAGTTCTACTACTGTGAGTCTGTGAGCAGTATGATGCTGCTATCTACTAACAGTCCAGCCTAATGCCCTTTTTCCTATAATAAAGCAGCTGGTTTTCTTTATGAAAGCTGCTCCGGCATGGCATAGTAATATATTATATCCTACTAGCTGCAGGAGCCGTCCCCCGTGACGGGGTTACCATCGTGCACTCAAAAATGCACATCTTTTTCCGATTTAT
>JAULCB010220483.1:0-10765 GCA_032358575.1 Dendronotus rufus
GAGAGAGAGAGAGAGAGAGAGAGAGAGAGAGAGAGAGAGAGAGAGAGAGAGAGAGAGAGAGAGAGAGAGAAAACAACAAAGATGCATAGCCAACCTGCTTCATCTTCATTCTCTCCGGCCCTGAGACTGACTCGTCATCTTCCGTATCGGCTCCGTTGTCTCCAGGTTCGTGCAGTAAGAACTCGCAAAGGCACTGAACCGGAAGAACCTCCAGGGATCCCTCGCTAGATTCGACCAGCTCAGCCAACCACGGCATGGCTTGAGAAGTGCCCTGTACGTTTAGAATAAATCAATCAATCAAAATAAAATTTGCCTTTACCGTCCCAAAAGGGCTCATTGTCATTTTGGGTTCAATTCCAAATATCAGCTGCAGAGCAGCGCCGCAAGATTAAATAGGCAATAGGTGTTAAATTTCTTGCCCAAAGCCGCAAGATTAAAGAGGCAATAGGTGTTAAATTTCTTGCCCAAAGCCGCAAGATTAAATAGGCAAAGGTGTTAAATTTCTTGCCCAAAGCCGCAAGATTAAAGAGGCAATAGGTGTTAAATTTCTTGCCAAAAGAAAAATACAAAGTGCTAAAGTGGACTCGAACCTAGGTTCTTGGCTGTTAGACTGAAATAGACACAAGGTTTGATCTTTTATTCATATAATGATAGTTACATTGGGACAGAGCTGTGAAATTCCTGCAGGAGGGGGGGAGTGCCCAACAGTCTTATCACTGAATAGTAATTCAATAAGCTGTTTTGCCGACAGATGTTTTGAGGAGAGACTAAACGCATGCTTCTATTTACCTGTCTATTTATGATCTGCAATAAGAAATCAGGGTTGCGACTTCGACACAGCATTTGGCCTAGTTTTAAGTTGCTGTTCAAGGACTTCAATTGTTCAATGATCTCGGGGGGAGGAAACCTGGCTGGACCACTGGATGATATAAAAAAAAGACAAATATAATTATCAAGCAGCAATTGAACATACCCTTTAAAAAACCAAATAAAAACCGAATCTAGAATGAAATTCAATTTGATTGATGACAACATTTTAACAAAATAGTAAAGGAACACATTAGCTCTATTCGTGTCCAGTTCTTTGACCATTGTTGCTGTGTTATTGACAAAAATAGACCTACAGAGTGAGGAACAATTACATACTTCTCGGTGACCTGCACTCGCCAGTTATGTTGGATTATTTCCCAAACAAATCTTTCAATTTCAAGTACCTTACTATATCTATTCCAGTAGATCTGATCATCCCATTTAAAAACTCTCATGTCTGATGTCTGTAGTTGTTCACATTAGTTGTATAATAAGTTCTTTTACAAGACATAATCTTCGCCAAGTTGAAGATGTAGAAGACGTTTATTTTTATTTCGATAAGATGAAAACAAGACAGAGACCACTTTACAGTATCAACAGTTTGACAATAAAAACAAAACATTCAACAGTTCATGTCAGTGCGTGCTGCTTGTCACAAAGTGACACGAGTGGTACTACACTACATACATTTTGTTAAAAAATATACCACTTTATATTAGTCATTATGTAAGTTTCTGTGTTCTGTAACTATAAAGCGCCAATGAGCACTCTAAGTGGATATAAATAAATTATTATTATTATTATTAAAAAGAGGGTGGGGGTGTGGGGGACAGAGAAAAGCAAGATAGAAGCCCCACCTGGGGTTGTGGTGGTTGAGCTGTCCAATGAGATGGCTGGTACTCTCTGTGATGGTGGCCTTGCTGGTGGCGGCTGCAAGATGTGTCTCAAACTCGATGATCAACTGGATCTCTTGTTGGCGGATCTGAGCGATACGTAATGGAATATAACAAAAATTATTACGTTCTTAATCTGTACTGTTGAATGTGTCATCAAGATGTTATAGATATTGTTACGGATTATATAGTTGGTTCCATTGTTGGAACAGCATGTGTTAGTTTCGCTGGTGGTCAGCTTTGTGTTTTTCAACAAAGATCAGTTAAAAAGGACAACATGGTTTTGACAAGACCTATTTTCATTGTAAACCCCTTACCTCTTAGTATTTTATAAGTTTACATTACAGATATCATTCATACCTGAAGAAAAATGAATATCAAATTGAATTTTTATGGTAAAAATAGATAAAGCAAATCAATTTGTTGTTAATCACTAATCACAGGAAATCATCCTTAGCTTATTACAAGTAATCAACAAGACTGCGTCGGGAATTCTCAACAAAATCGCTAGGTTACTGCAGCTTCCCTTTTCCACATTATTATTATGCTGCGTTGTTCTGATGAACCAGTGGCCTTACTTGTCTTTCCTGGACCTGGTACTCCTCAATCTTCTTTTCATCTCCAGCAGTGGTCGGGGGTGGAAAGGTATAATTGCTACGGAATGAAACAGGTTTGGAAATATATTTCAGTGGTTAGGGGTGGAAAGGTATAATTGCTACGGAATGAAACAGGTTTGGAAATATATTTCAGTGGTTAGGGGTGGAAAGGTATAATTGCTACGGAATGAAAGAGGTTTGAAAATATATTTCAGTGGTCGGGGGTGGAAAGGTATAGTTGCTACGGAATGAAACAGGTTTGAAAATATATTTTAGTGGTCTTTTATCAACAGACAGAATTTCATATCTATCATCAATGAAATATTTATCATATGACATTAAACAAAACTTTGAAATTCCATTTTTCTAAAAGTGGCCAATGAAAGAAAAAAGAAAAGTATCCCCTTCAACCACTAAATAAATATATAATTAAATGAGAGCATTTATATAGCGTTTATCCATGGTCATCACCATACCACATTTATCCCTGGCAAAACATGTAACAAATTAGACGAAACATAAGACCTGTTAGGCGCGTATACAATTTTTCGGACAAAGACAACACCAGGGGGAAGTCTGAATTTTACATCTGCCTTCGATAGGACAAGGAAAATTGTGTAAGAGTCTTTCAGAAGAACTTAACGGCAAACCCAGTCAGGATTTGAACCCTGGACCCTTTAATCTCCAGGCGGATATGCTGACCACTAGGCTACCGATCCCACCGATGCCCTACCCCTTATCTTATAACTGAGACTCACTTGGTCATCACCATTTCCATGAAGATTTGCAGGATTGGGTATTTTTGCCAGGAATTTTCTCCTGTAAATACAAAAAAAAACCATTAAAGATAACTAAAACACACTAAATATCTATAGACATTGAAAAAGGTAAAAAGGTAAAATTTTCTAGTCAAAGACCATTTCAATCGTTCCTTCCATACAATCATACATACAGTCTTTATGCTATTCTTTTACTCCCAACATAGGCAACATTCATAACATTCATTTATTCAATCGGAATGAAATGTTACAATACCATGACCATCTCTCAACACTTCCATACAATTATACAGTGGAGTCTAGTTAAGATAAAATCTTGCTTAAAATAAACCACTTCGCCCGGTCCCGTTTTTTTCTTCAATCTAAGTCAACCAATCAAAGTCTGGTTTATATAAACATCCACTTATAGTAAACTTTTTTGGTGGTGACTCATTATATGAGTGTTCATAAATTCAGGTTACTTAAATTTGAAGAAATAAAACCCCCCAAAAACCCACTCAATATAGCAAATAGTTCTAACGTAAGGACAAGGGAACCATGTATATGACATTTTTTGTGGACAGGGGAGGTTACAGGACTTTTACCAACCCCTAGTTTTGTATTGATTGGTTGTTTCAATTGAAAATGGTTAAGCTAAACCTTGCTTAAGATAAACTCATTGATCTGGTCCCAAGGAGTTTATCTTACTGTAGTCTTCATATTATTCTTTCACTCCCAACATACGCAACATTAATTTATTTAGTTAGAATCAAATGTTACAATATTATCACGACCATCTTTCAACACATCAACAACAGGTCAGGTGTCTTCATACAACACAGGACTGCCGGCCTCACCAAACACGTGTGGATTATACGCTGTGATGACGAGGAGGACGAGCCAAGCTTTCCACATCAGTCCCGTAATGGCAAGATTAGGTGGGCTGTACCTGGACAAACGGACAGAGAAAGAGTTTCTTTAATATAGGTTTTGTTTTGTTATCCTTTGCCTTTAATATTGTTTTCGCAATGTCGGCACCCAACTCCGTGCTCAGCCAGTCTTAGAAGGTGAATGAGTTAGATGCCCCAATACTTAACCATCTTTGACAAAACACAGAGCTGGGAAATACTATGGACCAAGAACTACAATACAAATATAGAGTTTCTGTTTCTGAAACATGCTAAGTAGACATTTTTCTCAAGCTATACATTTTGAGAGGAAACAGTTTAAAATCATTTTTGTAACCAAACTTGCACAAGTTTTATTCTCTACTCGAGATAAATGATATTACATGAAAGATATGGCAGAAGTAAACATGTCCCCTTACTCTTGTGGCAAAATGATGTTTTCAGGATGCTTGAAGATACACAGGTTGAGCAATGTGTCAAGGAACTCCAATCTTTCCATTTTCAACACATCTCTGAATCCCACTGAAATAGGAAAAGATTTATTGAATTGAATAAGTTTTTAAAAGAGTATGTACCGCTCTCTCGTTCTCTCTATTTCGTCCTTCTCTCCCTAAATCTTGGACTTTTATTTGAAGCACTTATCATATAAATGGGATGAAAAAAAGGTCCTCATCACAAATCATTTTTAATCAAGCAATCAAAAAATATAAGAAAATAAGAAGAATTGAATCAAGGATAGTAGGAAAATAAAACGATCTCATTTTAATTTGATCGTACAAGCTAGACAAAGCATAGGAAACATGAAATTTAAAAAATCACAAAATTAACATAAAGCAATAGGTAGTAATACTATAAATAAAGAACCCTGTACAGTGGGCGTCGGATTCAACGAGGTCGCATTCAATGAGAAGTCGGCTTCAACAAGGCCAGTTGAAATCCCTGTATGCAACCTTTCGTTATACCCGATCGTTGAATCCGACTTCCACTGTATCTTTTTACGACACTTACAATCCTGTAGTTGTGCAGCTCGACAAACTAGCTGATCAACGAGAGTGATGGCATGGAGTGGAGACAGGGGAAGATCTCTGAACAGTCCAATCACCAGGAGTCGCATTAATGTATCCTCCAGCACAGGGGCATCAGAAGCCAGCCGTAACATCATTCTGAAAAAAAGAGCACCGCAGTATTTAAAAAAAATAGTCAATTTATACAGCGCATATCCACGATCCTCAATGTGCTCTAAGCGCTTTATAATTTACAATTAATCCCTTGACAGGCCATAGCAAACCAACTGTTTCTTCTAAATTCCCCATGAAGCATGCAATGTGAGCAGCTGTTGAAAGTGCATCAACACTAGCATTCTAACAAGATACGTCGCTGCCCATAGTCAGGTAGTAGTATATAAACTAACATTTGACGAGACTGACATGTCAAAAATAAAACATTCAAACCTGTTCACAATAGCTACAACAACGAAGCACCTTAAAAACAAAGTAAAAGAAAAATCAGGACAAAAGCTACGGTGACAAGCAGGCGATCATACATAATCTCGACTAGGATAAGTTAGGCTTTATTTCTTACTCAGCTGCTATAAATACAGACATAAACGTTTCTTCAAAGAAAGACAAACTTCAACAACAATAATTTTCAAAAGTTACATTTATGGGTATAGTTTTTGTTTGGTTATCCTTTGCCTAAAATCGCTTTTGCAGTGTCAGTACCCAGCTCAATGCTCAGTCTTAAATGGTGAATAGGGTAGATGCCCCATTAACCACCTTTGCCAAAACACAGAGCTGGGAAATACTATGGATCAAGAACTACGGCAAGCAGGTGATCAGCCCACTGTGCAGAAGGTAAAGTATAAGGAATAAATGCATACCCTCTTTCACTTTCAGGTGGCCAGTTATCGAGATTGTAGTACTGCTCGGTTGACTCCAAGAACAGAACCTTTTTCAAGCTGAAAAATAAACAAACAAAAAATAAAAAAACAGGATTCAGAATCTAAATTAATATTTCTAATTTAAAAAAAAACCAAAGAAAGAAAAGAAAAAGAAATATAAATTAAAACTGATTCCAAATGAAAAACTTTGTTTGATGAATTTAAATCAAAATCATACTAACCTTACCTGCGTTGAGTACATAATAAGTCAATTTTAATGAAGAGAAAGCATATCTTGTATGTGTTTGCTCTTTATACCTTTTTTTCTCTCACATAAATCCAAAGAGTCATTTATGTAGGGGCAATAAAAAGATGAAATACTAACCAATGCAAATAGATGTCCACTTTGAGATCCAAAATCTTTGGCACAACAATATGCAGCCACCAGACTGAATCTCTTTCAATGGTTGCCACTTGTTTCTTGAAGACATTAACCAGCTCCAAGTCTTTGGGAATTGAAACAAAAATGAAAAGAAATATAAATATATGATTTTGTTGTCCCCGTTACCAAATTTTGGTAAGGGGAAGCAATCTGTACTGATGAGGGTTTTAAACCCGAAACGGTGCCGTCTACAGATATGATTTTGTTAGATTGCTAGTGTCGATGCGCTGTTAACGGCTGCTTGCACTGTATACTCCCCGGGGATTTGAGATGGAATAATTGGTTTGCTCTGGCCTGTCTGGGGATGTATTGTTTGTCATATATGTACGTCTATGCATACATAAATGAGAGGTAACACTAAGGCAACATAAAATTTGTGTGGTTAGCAGCTGAGTAATGCGTCCTTAATACTCATAGCACCATTCAAGGACAGGCACAGTGGGCTGATCAGTTGCTTGCCGTAGTTCCTGATTCATAGTATTTCCCAGCTCTGTGTTTTGCCAAAGGTGGTTATTGGAGGATCTACCTCCTTCACCACTTAAGACTGAGCGTGAAGCTGGGTGCTGACACTGCGAAAGCGATATAAGGCATTGGAAAACAAAACAAAACATTATTTCCATACTCGTGTTGCCTTCAATATCGCAAATAGTTAATACACCAAATTAAATGATAGCAAGAAACCAGTTACTATTATTCTATTCCTATTTCAAGCTACTGACTTTTCTTGTCGCCTTGCATGAGGCCAGCAGCAGCCTCCCTCACGTTGTGGCTCACACTGAGGAGGACGTCCATGGACACCAGGTCAGCGATGGACACCACATATCTCTCCTGGCAGACAATAAAAACAAGCAATAATTAATGACAAGATATAAAGAAACGGTAATATTACATTTACCCCCCAGCAGGCAAATACAGGTCAGCGATGGACACTACATACCTCTCCTGGCAGACAAAAAAAAAAAAAGTAAAAAAGTATTTCCGAAGGACACGACATTGGATTGCGCTTTCTGGGATTCGAACCCTCGTCTTCTGGATCTCTGAGTTTGAGTCAAATGTGCTAACCTCTTACATAACCAGCCACTACAATTAAATGAAAAGATAGGTGTAGTTTGAAGATTTCAGAACTGGAAATTTATAATGTGTAATAATAAATCGTTCCACACGACTTCCCTTTGCAGTATGATATTCATAATTTATCATCAAACAATAATTGATTCTTATCTTAACTTAAGACTGTTTCTTGCATGACAAATGTTTGGGTTGTGGTAAAAAAAAAAAGGAAGAAAAAAACCCACCAAAAAACTTACCTTCATAGTCAGATCCATTTCAGTGAATTTGGCTTCTGTTCGTTCTTGCATTAGGCCGAGACAAAACACTGAGAAATTCATGTCTAGTCTAGTCACCCTCACAATCTCTCTCAGTAACATCCTCAGTGCCCGCAGGTAGTCGTCTTTGTTAGTCAGCAAATCTTGAAAAATTTCAGCTAACATCTGATACGAAAATGAAAGATAAAACAAACAGCTTTGATTGATGGTTAAAAACTTTAAAAGGTATGGTAAGGTAATAATGCACCTTTCTTGCAATTTTCAGACTCATTGGTTCAGTAACCTAGTCATAAAGTCTGTAGCCTTGACACAAAATAAACTTATCATCTATAATAATATTATTAGATATTATCAAGGAAAAACATGTAAGGGAAAAAACAAATTCAAGATCAAATCTCTTTTCCTTAGATGTAAAAGAGAAAGAAAAAAAAATGCAGCAATAAATACCTTTGGAGCACGATCAGGAGAGTGAGAGAAAGCCATTCCCGCGAGAGGCATATTATTGGGATTTCTGGAGGTTGACAGTTCATTATAGACAGTGTGGTTGAGGATAACTCGAAGATTCTCAGGATGCTGATCCAAAAGCTCTCTGTATAAACAACAAAAAGAAAAGGATATTAAGTATGGTAAAAAAAAGAAAACGAGGATGATAAAATGTAAATGATATGATTATCTTCAGAAAGAATAATTCAAACTCCCAGGAAGATTTAATTTTATTTAATCTAAAAAAGGAAAGATGAGAAAATACATTCAACAAGAACACAAAAAGCTCAAAATTCATAATTCTATGCTTGTTTTGACACATTTCTTTGAAATGTACAAAAATCGGGGTAAAAAAAAAGAGCCTACTGCTTTACGAGAGACTAATACTAAAACTGACCTCATACAAATGAGGAAATGGTTGATCAACTGCTTCGTCTTCATTCGCATCTTGGTCAAATGCACCATGACTTCCAAGTCTTGTTTATCGTGTTGGTTGCAATTGGTGCACACGGCCAAAAGAAGGTCTTGAGACACTCTGGTCAGCTGTTAAGTAAAAAAAATAAAAATAATAATGACAATGACCTTATATATACAAATAGCTCTCATGATGTGCTGATCTGATGGACAACTGGGGACCATGGGACCAGAAACTAGCCTACAAGCAAAGTGTTAAAAAATTATAATAAGGTCTTGATAAATTTTACCTTGATTGAAATGAATATTGTCATTTATTCACAAAAATTATAAATTAATTCCTTCCCTTTTTTTCTTCATGAGTATAGAGTTGTTCATTAACATACCTTAGGATTTTGCAACCACATATCCATTCTCTGAGCCGCCATACTTCTCACTTCTCCATATCCACTGGTTGCTGACATGAGACGAATCATATTACGCGAGGAAGAATCCATTGGCTGGCGTCGATTCAAGATGTCACGAATCGTGTCCAAAATGTATGTCTCTATTGCATTTTGTTGATACTGATATCTGATGGCAAAATAAATATCTGTGAAGGTTAAGTCTGTTATGAACAAACCCCACAAACAAACAAACAGAACATAGGGCACAAGTTAACAATAAACGACAAGCAAGCAAGCAAGCAATTAAAAAGTGTTTATCTTAATGATGAAGTGAAATGGAAAAACATTAACTTTCATGTGATTTATAAGCTAAATTTGATTTTGCTAATTTACTCAAAGATGCGTCTTACCAGAATTTGGACAGTGCTGAGTGAGTTAAATAAGTTCTAAGCTGAAAGAGACAGACAAGACAACAACAACAAAACTCATCAACAAGAGCAAGAACAAATATGAGAAAGATTCAAAAATGTGATTTTCTTACCTTGGGAATACAGAATTTGACTTATCGCTATCCCCACTTTCCCAGTCCTCTTCCTCACCAATTTTAACCGATGCAGATGGGCTTGCTGTTGTATAAAACAAGAAATAAAATGTTCACTTTTATTTTCATTTCAATTGATTGTTTACATTTTTTTAAAGAACATATTTGCAGGATGTTTATCATAATAAAAGCTTAATTTATCTAGATTTAATGTTACTTAAGGAAGAAACGAAAACATGAATGGAAAGAATACTTTTTCATCAAATAACGTTCCAAGTCATATTCTATAACAAACAAACACTCACATGGACTCTCTCCTTTCAGAGCATCATTATTGGTCATCATGAGGTGCTTTGGTGACTTCTTGCTGCCAAACGCTGTGATGATGTTGTCGACGAAGAGATGACAGTCCTCCCTGTCCACCCACACTCTCTCACCCAAAGAATCTTCCACAAATACCTGCGGCAATAATTGGAGAGAAATTATCAATCTCATTGGTAAACTTTCATAACAAATCAAAAGCTTTAGTTATAGTAATCTTTACTATGGAAAGATACATGAAATCGTGTCAAAATAAAATCTCCCTTAAGCTATAACCTGAAAATAAAATACTAGTTTATTTTCTCAAACTCATCTTTTCTAAGAGACAAAACAACAATAAAGTAGATTGTCTATTAACTTTTATATTTTCTGTGTGGCGACAAATCAAACCTATGAATGAAAAAGGAAAACGGATACCTTTAAAAGATAAATGTCATAAAGCATACCTAAAAAGTTGGAACACAGTACCTTTATGAAACTTTCCGGCCAGTTCTCTTCCTCTGCGTAAGATGCCATGAGAATATTACATGCCAGTACAGACACCAAAGGATTGCCTTTGGCTTTCAAGGTCAGTGCCACTTCACGTTTAAGTAAACCACAAAATGTCTGGTTCAAGAGAATAGATTGTAAATAGATAAAAAAATATGTATATAAAAATAAATGTTTCATTCCTCATAAATGCAAAAAAAATCAATGAATCTTTGGAATAATCAAAAGGTAAATTAAGTAGATTAATTGCTTTGAACAAGTTTTTTTACAATGCCTTTGTGGAGGGAGCTTGCCTCTATTAGACTTCTGTTAATTATTCTTTGTATTAATTTTCGAGCTATGAATATGTTCACATGCACAAAGTTTCACAAATATATATAAATCAAATAAATAGAAAATCTGTGGTGTCATAAATCAAGCAGTTAAGATAATATTGTTGCCTAAATCATACGAATTATGGACAAAGTAATGTCGGGGGGGGGGGGGGTTTCAAAACCAAAAAGTTATTTGTTGTATTACC
>JAULCB010220594.1:0-20720 GCA_032358575.1 Dendronotus rufus
TTTAGATACGATAAACTTTATCTAAATTAATCAAGTTCAATAAGACCGTATACGGTTCAGCATCGCTATAAGCTAATATTGATCCCGAGCATCGCCGGGCACTCCTGCTAGTTATTGATAAATATATCTTTGTATTTCACTACAGTTCCAGACAAGTTAAAAAAGTTGTTGAGTTTTGTTGTTGTGGTACTAGATAAAGTTTGTCATTGATTTCATGATTTTTAAAATTTTATCTAACTTTGGTAGGTAATGATAATTATTATTTTTTATGGCTTTTTCTGTTTTCTTTCTCTTTTTCAGAATCTCTTCTTCAAGAATTGAGATTGGAATTTATCCCTTTCAAATTGACACATCATCTGTGAGTTGCATTTCAAGAGATTTTTATGAAAAGTGGATTTGAAAAAAGGCCTTTGGTTTGCTCATCATTTATTGCATGCGTTTCAATTGGGTAGATACGTTTTTCTCAAAGTAATAAAGCAGTCCAGACTGATCTACTATAAATTATATTTTACATTTTTCATTTTATATTTATGTCTCTCAGTCTTACTATTTTCTCCTCTTTTTCAGCATATCTGTGGATGGAGGATGTACGGAGACGTGCCTTTTGATATCTGGCAGTGACCATAAAATACACGCCTATCAGCCTGTGAGAAGTGTTTTTTTACGTAATGTTATTGCCTTTTAATAATAGACATTCTTGGATGGAATCTGCTGATATAATATGTCACAATTTGACTCGATCAGGTCATGAAGGAGCAGGCGCTGGAAAATGAACTATAAGAATAAAAATGGTAGTAATCAACACTCCCAATGAAAGACAAAGCCTTAAAAGAGGGAATGAGTAATAATGAGGATCGCATCTTCCTTGCCTGCCACAATAACTCCACCTTGCTATTAAACAGAAATATATAATTTTTTTCTCTTTTTCTCTCCAGTTTTTGGAGTGTGTCCTTAGCGGTTTATACTTTTGTTTCATATCTTCTCAAACTCAAACTGTCTTATTACATTTCCAACTACTGTATGACCTAAGATTTTTGATTTTTTCAGTTGAAACAAAAAAAGTAGATATATATTACTTACTCACCTACTGCTTTGTTCTATCGCAGACTGCTGATCATAAAGGCTTTGAGAAAGTGGACGCAACAAAGATTTTCCCAGAACTGGCCAACATCGATGACAAGTAGGAGTTGGTTTATTGGAATTTTAGATAGCGTTGAAACTTCTTTACGTTACTTTACTTTTTCAATCTGCCATGGAGAAGAATGCACAAATAAAAATGCCAAATCCTTTTTGGAGAAACAAATTGCACATTTCAGAATAACTTGAAAACTCTGTATTGTAACATCTTAATTCTTAAACATAATTCTCGAATTGTCTTCATTTTAGTTATTTTTGTACAATACCTTGTATGATTGAAACAAAAATA
Source organism: Dendronotus rufus (assembly GCA_032358575.1). NCBI lineage: Eukaryota > Metazoa > Mollusca > Gastropoda > Nudibranchia > Dendronotidae > Dendronotus > Dendronotus rufus. The sequence goes on from JAULCB010220594.1 coordinate 1,427, forward strand.
TCAGGAAATTTACCATTTGTTTTGTCAGTGTCACTCAAATGGAGGTCCGGAAGTTTGATGACTTGCATCGACTGACGTCTTTTGGCACTCAGAATGGGCTGGTGGGCCTTTGCTTGGTCAATGTTCAGACTAAAGGTAACTGGACTCAAGAACTACTATTTGAGATTTGTCAAGGTTTTGATGCCATCTGTATATAAAAGTTGAATGTTTGAATTAATACTATAAATAGTCCCCTTTTGAAAGTATGTAAGTTTTGAAATGTAAAATAGAATGGCAAACGATTTTTGAATACTAATCATTATCATCTGAATTGAGTGGTTGTTTTTCTTGTGAAAGGTCTAAGTTTTATAATTGTTTGTCATGATTTATTTAATCTCGTTAGAAATTCTCAACTCATGGACATCAGAAATGGACAGTCCAGTCACAAGTCTTCATTTCTTCCATCAACACATGAATACTCAATGTCCAGATGTTCTCAAAACCAAAGGTAATCCCTGATAGATTTGTTTGTTTGTTTGACTCCCCTTTTAAATAAATTATTAATGCACTATCTTTTAAAGGAGTAGTGATTGCTTGTATTTATTTTATCTATTTACTTTTTGTTTGTTTGTATTAAATCATTAATAAACATTATTTTTTTCTCCGTTTTCATTTCAAATCAGTGTCACCCAATGCCAGCCACTCCAAGGATGGAGAACAACGAGAGGAGGAGCCACTAAACCTCCTGGTGACGTCTGCTATTGACGCCTCTGTTGTCTACCAGTAAGGCTAGTTAAAACATTCTTTAGTTCATTTCATAGTCAAAGTCAAAGCCTTATAAAATTTAACACAGTCAGGGTTCAAACTCAGGATTTCCTTAATTATGGTAAATGTGTACGTTGACTTGATCACTCACCCAAAGCACGGCCTGAAAGCTTGTCTTTTTTACTCCTGATTTTGTGATAGTGTATATTAGTATTTAGAAATATTTCACTCATGTGGAAATATACAATAAGTTTCCAATGTAAAGGGTTGTTCACAGTTGTACCTACAAGTAGATTTAATGTCTGTTTCACCAGCTTCTCTCAATTTCAATTTCAAGGTATTTTTTATATATGCCTTATGAAATCACTCTTCTTGTTCTACCATGTCAGACTACTTAGCCAATAAATTTTAATCACCTGTAAATATAATGCAGTCGGGATATATCGACAGCCTCGGGAGAGAGATGCAATTAAAAATGAGGTATTCCTGATCCAGGAGAAGGTGTCTACATTCCCTTTTTTGTCTCAAGAACCTTGTTATTTGTTTTCAAAATGTTCAATGATGGTTTCTGTGTTATTACAGCAACGTACTTTCCAATGGTCTGAGCAAATTTCGAGTGCTTCCCGTCAGTAATTCCCAAGATGTGGTACTTTGCTCATGTGTCATGGATGTCGACTTTGATGGGGAAAATGAAATCATGATTGGAACCTATGGCCAGGTATTCTTTTAAATCAAAAATTGTTTGGTTCATATTCATAAACAATTAGAAATAGAATACGTTGTCATTGAGTGTTACCCTACCTTTCTGTGTTGTTGAGCTTTAGATTTAGAATGAAAATGTCACTTCAATCTTGAGATATGAATAGGTTGCTTAGAAATAAATCTTAAACAAGTTTTAGGAAGGCTGATTAATTACCTATTCTGACTTGTATAGTGAACTGAAGTTTTTTTCTTCAGAATTAGGCTATGATTTTTTTTTAATTAACCACGTTTTTAAAGTCCATTTGAGTGAAGTCATTAGAAAAAGTATTTGAATTTCTGACAACATGAATCAATTCTAGGTGAATGGCGTAAAAAGGATATTGTTTTTATTGTTTGAAATGTTGTAAGTCTGTATGTACAGTGCTGCACATAATTAATAAATTTGTGAAATTATATGACGAATATGTGACAAAAATATAGAAGGAATACGATCAAGAATTCTCAGTTCATACAAACAATACATCTATGAGTTTGACAAATACATGCTGCGGCTGTACTTTTCTGTTTGTATTTATTAGTGAAAAGGCTCTATGGTAGTCAACAAGAAAGTATTGGACCTAGTACAATTACAATGCTAGCTGTGACTATTTCAGGTGTTGATGGTGTACAAGCTGATGTATGAGAAGCCCCAAGTGTACACGTCCACCCCCTTCCACACCCCCATGCCTGTGCCCATCCACTCGGACACGCCTATTTTATCCAGCGAGGCTGGAGATAATAAACCTGCCAAGCAAGAGGCGACATCGGTTCAGGTTAGAGGAATTGTTTGAAATGAAAATAATGAAGACCTGACACTAAAAGGTACAGGCTTTGAACCTATTTAATATGGGGTAAAGCGTGAAACAAAAATTTATATGTTATTATTATTATTATTATCAATATTATTATTATTATTATTATTATTATTATTATTATTATTATCAATATTATTATTATTATTATTATTATTATCAATATTATTATTATTATCAATATTATTATTATTATCAATATTATTATTATTATTATTATTATTATTATTATTATTATTATTATTATTATTATTATTATTATTATTATTATTATAAAAGAAAGAACATTTAGAAAAACTGACATAAGGGTAGAAGCCCTACTGACACCAAAACCTGGTATTTGTGAATGGAAATGCTGGATTGATAACCATTAGAAACAAATTTGAACTGTACATCCAACATGGCGGACAATTGAAAAAAGTTGAAATTTCAAGAGGCCAGTGTCAGATTAAAAATGAAAAAATAATCTATTGCAGCGTTTTATAAAGAATACTCTGCTGAACATGTACACTGAGTTTGACTAGAATCCATTCGAAAACGAAAAAGAAGTAGCCAACTTTTAACTAAAATTGTTGTCTCACTTCTTCTCAGTACTGTATCACCTTAAATGTGTCAATGTGCTCTCTTTAAACACATAAACAACAATTTGTCTCTGTCAGGAGAAAGACACCCGTCGCCGACACAAGACAGTGGCAGTAACGTGTTCTGAGAATGAGGCTTCCTCCCTATACGACCAAAACAAGCCTGAAGAGGGTAGTAGTCTAATGGATGGGACCTCGCAACAGGCTCTCCTCTCGAGGCTGTTCAGGTAGGCAGAGTGATGATATCACAACTTGGGCTGTCTTTGCATACCTCGAACAGTACACCTCGGATACGAGCGAGATCAATGGGTTTCATTCGCTTTTATACATTGTTTTATCCAAGGTCTCTGTGAATCTGATGTGTTTTGATTACCTGTTAGCTATCAGCATTAATTAAAGCAAGATGATTTGGACGTTTCTCATTGGATACAAGCACAATCAATTTGAGGTGTACTACTACTGTATAATATATGAATCCCATTTTTTGTCATTTCATTCCATATGCATGACAAGTTAAATCTTATTATATCACATATTGCATCCATGAAGTCCTTTTTTGGGGGTAGTGAAATAAATTACCATACTTTTTTTTATCAATTATAAGTAAGACTACAAATTGATTACTGCTACTGTGTATCATATTGTCGGATTGAGTTGTAAGTTGTATCGAGACAAATAAAGAAGCTTCCCTGTCTTCCTTCCATAGGTCCCAGGAGAACCTGACATTGTCGCCTTCCAACAGGTCGATACAGTTTGAAACCCCCGACCACATGCTGACCCCTGACCTTACCATCCCACACTTTGCCGTGACCCCAGTCTCCGACTTCCCCTGCTATAAGTAAGTCAGGTCGAACCGTTTACAGATGGGACACTCCGGGTGGAGTCACTCATTGTGTCTTTTTGAAAACTAACAATTGAAATTGCTTGCAATACCTACTATTATGGGCTATTATTACTATTAGTAAAACCTTTTTACCTCAGTATGTAACATTTTTAAAAGTCGAAATGTAATGCACAAAAAAAGATACCTATTTTGATATGCTGTCAAGCCATTGTTGACACTTCTATATCAGTAAGTTTGAATTAAAATCCATTGACAAAAGGATATTATATAATATAAGCTATATACTTTATTGAGCTTTCAAAGAAAATATCAGTCAAGCGATATATTATGATTTGGGCTTTTACTTTGTCTGTCTCTACTAAGACTGATTTGGACACGTCGATTCTGTAACCCCATCATGGGTTTGGCCTGTGACGATGTGATGGGAGACGGAATGTTTGATCTGGTCGTCCTCACTCTTAAAGGATTGCACATTTTACAGGTAACTTTCACCATTAGCTGTTGAATCATTGTGATACCTTTTTGCTCATATTCCTACTCTTATTTATTCTAAGTTGTTGGTAATTTTTTGTATGAGAATTGAAAACTGTGCTATTGAATTATGTTTATGTTAAAGCTTGGTTAGCTAAATACTCCAGTAAACCTGCCAGGCACCGATTATGAAATTGTTCTGCCTTGTAATCTGGAATTTGGTCTTAGTTTTTAGATGCTTTTGTAATTCATTTAACACAATAAAAATGTTCCATTGTCTAAATGATTTTTTTTTGCTTCCCTGTATCCTCATCAAGCCTGATCTCCATGAGGTTGCTGCTGTCATTTTGAATCGACTTGAGACTCTATGCACCTCGTCCCAGGACCCACTACCTCTAAAGGAAGCTGTCACAGATGATCAAATTGAAGACAATAATATTAGTATTAGAAGCTAAGATGTGTCAAATTTGTCTGTGATTACAAAATAATTAAATTGTATCATTTATTTTCACATCTCTGGTTTGCCTCAATGAATGAATTTTGTTATCATAACATTAAATTTTCTTTTGTGGTCTTCAATTCTTTAATGTATGCAAGATATTTGTGAAATTTTTAGTTTAAAAACACACAGTGAAATATAGCTTCAAATGGCTGTCAAGAAGTTAGGCATATATCCCAGTGTCTGTAACAGATGAGAGACAACCAGAAGTCACTTTCTGGTTAGGGATGTAATCTTTCATAGATTACTACTTTCTCATTATACATATTAAGTCTGTACCCATTTCTACACCTGGGTGGATAAGAAAATTGTGTAAAGTCTTTCCAAAGGACTAAACAAAAATCGTTTTCATATTTTTGGGTGGTTACCCCAGGCTGAACATTTGATTGTGTATTGAACTTCCTTTGTTGAGAGCTTGTAGCTGAGGAAGTTTTTTTTAATTTAACGCCTTTTTCAACATAATATTAGGTTATAACCCGGTGCCACCTTTGTTTTGTGGTCCGTCTGCAATAGAACACATGGCCAGAGTCGAAGCCTTTAAAAGCTTTTCCTCTGCCAAGTTTCAAACTATAAGTTAAGACGTCCCGCCCAGTGATAAGCGAGTGCACTGACCACTTGACCATTGCAGGGACCTTGTACTTGAGACCGCATAACACCAGCTACATTTCAAACTAACATTTGGTTTCCTATAAATAGCTTTATCAAAACACAAACAGGAGATGCAGCATCTTTCATGATAAGAATGTTTTATTGTATCAACAAATTGTGAAACAATTTTGTATCTACAAAACAAGGTACTGAATGAGTACAAAAACAGAACGTGTACAGTACATTATTGATTCATCCAAAAACAGCAATATATAATGTGCAAATTTACTAATATGGGTACAGCTGAAACTAAAACATAAGCTTTTTAATATATTTTATTATGCTTACAAAATGAATAATGTAGTATGACATACAAGTATTTGGCATGCCCTGAATCAAGATATTGGAAGGTACTCTTGTTTGTTTGCTTTAGAGTTTTACGGCTCTTCGACCTCCAAGGATCATATCAGCGCCGAGAAAGAGTACTCTCTCACAACTCAAATTTCTGACTAACAGATCTATTTCAAAACTCTGATAAGCAATATATTCTACAGCAGGTATAAAAAAAGCGAAAGCGAGTTATTTAAAACCATTAGGCTTGTTTATTAGATTTCAAAATAAAGAAAAGCTTGCGATAAGCAATATGCATTTAAGTTAAATGTAGTAGTTGACAATTACTCTTCCAACATTTTCTATACCAATTGGCTCGTTTCGTTCTTGGAATGTTTGTAAACAAACCAGAATGTCCAAGACATCCTGAAGGAACACCTGTAAGTTTTCAATGTGTTGTAACAGAACACTGACGCAGTGATTGGTTTCATCAATCTAAATCTTATTAATAGTAACACTGTGAATGTAAAAGGTCTGATGGAGGGCAATGACTGATGTGGCTGCATTTAGGGTCGTTGTAGCAGAAAAAGTGTTTATACTATATTTGAAAAAGCCTATGTTACATAAACAGACAGATGCATTTGGATTTCAATTCATTTATTAGTATTAGAAAAATGTGCAAACAAGCCAAAAGAGAGGTAACAAGGAAAAATATGTAGCTTTCAAGATTCAAACATAACAATCGAGGAAAGTTTCATTTCATCAATGATCGTGACAACTATTACTACCTAGGAGGACATCCCATGCAGCTTGAGACCTGAGATGTCTTGCGTCTGCCAACAAAAGTATCAACAAAGATTTGAATGGCATGTCATTACCATATATATATAATAAATCTTTGTTACCACTTTCATTTGCAAATGTAAAACGCCCCTAATGGGTCCTGTACTTCAAACAACTCCTATACTATGTAAGGGCTGCCAAAAGATGTGGAACAACAAGAGGTTAATTTCTATTTCTATTGCTTGCAAGATATGAAAATAAAAAAATGATATGATTTTGTTTCTATCAAAACGGTTTAAGAAAGAGTTCTAACAAAAGAAATAACAAAGTTAGTAAGAAATATATTCATGACTGGACTGCTCGACGTTAATGAAAAACGTTAATGGGAAACATCCTTTTACCACTATATGAATTAAACAATGACTTAGTGGTTGGATGGTGTCATTGGTGGGTTCTACTTCAAATGTTTTTTTTAAGCAAGCATTCTTTTCAACTTAATAATCATCTTAGTTTTTTAATGCACTCACTTCATACAATTGAACACATCTTTCTGAAACAGCTATGCAACAATATACCTAAGTAACAGTAACATGTAATGCAGGCAACATTTACGGGGAAAAAAAAGGGGGGAATGAATTTGTATCAATATTGCATATTGCGAAAGATTCAAAGCGTGGCATGTTTTCAATAGAAAATCTAAGCAGCTGTCATTGAATGCAAACGTACATGATGTCATGGAATATTAATCATTCAAGTTGAATACAAACTGACTAAAAGATAGAACAGCTCACAATAAGCATCTCATTCATTACATGCATGCATCTGGAGACAGTTGTAAATTGGTATAAGGCACAACAAATTGCATGCACTGAAATACGCAAGAAGAATTACTAAGGTGAATTATCAAAATCTTAGAATGAAAAATAGCACAAGCAATAATAACAAGCCCCACATGAGTAAAGCAACTTTGTTAATCCTCATGAAAACACAGAAATATAAATATGCATAAAACATGTGTTCAGTTATACTGAATTGTTATTCCTGATCATGAAAATGACTAGATTTTAATTGATAATCATTTTGGAATAAGAAACAAGAATATCCTTTGTATTACAAAGATCAAGAATGTACAGCGATGCAAAGAATGATGAGGTGTGTAACATAACAATAAAATACATTCTCCCTTCTTTTTACCTGGTTACTAGAGTACCCAACCTACCAAGAAACCCTGTGAAGGGAAAATATATAAAAATATACAAAAAATACACGTCAACATCAATGAATGCATCTAAAGATTCCAAAGGAAGAACGATCTAAATGTCAGAAAATTAATAAAAATCCAGATATATAATTGAAGTTTTTAAAAGCTGAAAGTAAGGGTAAAGAATCATATCTTCATATACGTTAATGAATATTTAACCACAAATTTGTAAATTACAATATTTAACCACAAATTTGTAAATTACAATATAAGTCCCATGCAAAAGAAAAGAACTGTAACCATAAAAGTCAATTTTCTCAGTTCCTTCCCCTTTATGATTTAGACCGTTCTTCCCGTGAACTTTTATCTATAAACAAGTATAAACAAGTATATTACAAACATAAAAACAATTAAAGAAGATATACAAATATACATTTGTGATAGAGTAAATGATATAAATTTCAAGCCCGTAAAGCAAGCCACAATATTTTTGTTCCAACTCCTTATGATTTAAGACACCAACCCTATTTAAAATAAAATCAGAAAATGAACTGCTGTGACAAAGAAAATACCATGATTTAGATGCAGCTACATGTCTAGGATAGTAATACATAATATGAGTGCAGAAAACAACTTAACACTACCTATCCATAGAAAAGAAGATAAGATACACAAATTAATTATAGAGAATCCTCACTTAATCTTGGACTATTAACCCAGACCCCCCCCCCCCCCCCCCCCTTCCCTTAAATGTAATATTAGCATAACAAAAACAAGTGTCTATTCATTTCAGGAACTACAAAGACAATTGACAAGAGAGACCATAGAGAAATTAGTTGATATAATCTGAAGATGAGAATTAGACTGTGATACATCCGGAAGTGATAATGTAAGATGACTAGCTAATAATATGTGACCTAAATATGACTTTGAAATAGGTTACATCAATACACCCTGTTAAACTGTTCAACAATCTTGGCTTTCTTCCTAAAAATAACACAATCTAATCTTCGTCAATGGATCTTGATAAAATATTGATGTTGAATTCTCAAAATAACTAAATCAAAATTTATAATACTCAAATGATGTAAATATATATAGGTCAACTGATCCTGGTTTATGCTTTGTTTTTTTTCAAAACAACACAAAGCTAAATACAACGCATTTCATTTTCCTACAGTTTGACTAATTAAGTTGGTCATTTCAATGTGTAAATATCAATCAATACAATTAAATAATTTCTTTCTTGGTCATCAATCAGCAATTATAACAAGCAATGCACGAGATACAAAAAAACTTTATATCTAGTCTAATCTCAACAGTATATTTTGCAGAAACAGAAATTGTGCACTAAATTGAATGAGGAGGGATTTCATGGAGTGAACCTCTGGTCTACTAACAAGGGCTCAAAGATTGTTTGTAAGAAAATGAATTGCTTTGAAATAGAATTGATGGTACTCTGTAAGCACATTTTTAAAACACACCTTTCCTCAATTTTTTAATTTATGATTACAAATTGTTGCAAATTTTGAATGAAAAAACAAAAAATCAATGATCGTTGTCGTTTCTAAAATAAGTGTATAGTTTGAACTTTATTATAACCACTTGAAAAATGACGCAGACAACTCCAAATGGTTTAAATGATACTTCTTGGAAAACAAAGGACACTTGACTGGATCCTTTCATTACTTAGTACAAAAATTCAGAGCAGACAACATCCAATCCTTAAAGAATGAAATCAAAATTAAATAGAATTGAATGCAATAAAACTAACCCCCTTTCCTCACCTTTCAAACCATGTCAACTACACATTAGGTACAGATTTGTTTAAAAGTTGTATAAAGCACTAAGTAAACGTGATCATGTAATAAATGTCAATAAATTTTCTATAAATTTGATATCTTCAGTAGAACTACACAAATAGATCCCTTTCACTCGATAATCTAAATGCAGGCATGAGCTAGAAGATTACTGGCTAACACGATAACGTATCATCACAGAGTGACAATACCCTAAGCGTCCGTGTCAGTCTACATGCTGTACACATCGTTGGAATACAGGAGTGGGGTGGTGAGGGGCCGTAACAGGCCCAGCCAGCATATCAAGCCGAGGACGAAGAGAACCATCAGCTTATGCTTGACGGCAGGAGGGTAGCCAAAGATCTCCCCAAAGGCAGGAAAGCCCATGTGGTTACAGAAGGCGTGGGCAATCACAGGGGCCATTAGATGACCTGAGGAGTGTGGTGATAGAGATAAAAAAGTTATTCCTCTTCTTTAAACAGAGGATAATAACATATTATTTGAACATGAAGGGTCCAAGGGAAAATTATGCTTGTTCTGTTTCCTCATAAATCTGACTTAATGTTTAAAGGAACTTTAACAGTGATAATGTTGGACAAATTAAAGAACTGAACTATTCCTTAGGCCTTCCTGATAGGTCACATGTATACTAAGACCGCAGGTTTAGTTGTTAGGGCTCTTTATAAAGCGATTTTCTTTAAGATTACAATCTAAAAACTTTGAATCGTAAATTGTATTCATCTTAACATAGAATATAATGACAATTACCTGTTCTGAGGAACAAATAAGCTGAATATGCTCCAAAGATGGTTGTATAAACAAGCTGAATACCTGTAGATATATTTAAACAAAAACATTTCAAATATATTATCTTTTACTGATTAAGTGTAGACATCTTAAAACTTACACGTTAAAAGCCTGCAACTGCAAAGCTTGTTTCCCTTTGGATTAATAAAGTCTTATCTTATCTATGGCTTGTTTTAAATTCCTCATTTACACTCATCATGTGCAGGAGGGTGTACAGTTGTTGCCAGAGTGACCATATCTGTTATGTTAAAGGATGTAAACTGGCGTATGGACATAATACAAGAGACTAATGACTTGCTGTTGCCCTGACAAGCAATCAACCAAACTGTCCAGATAGGTCTTAAGATTGCATTATACTATACTCTTGCGATTTCAAGGGGCCAATTTTCAAGGCTCTCCTCTCCCGATGTGCAAAACCAAGCTACCGTGGTCTTGCAGGTCAAAACACTGCTTAAGGGGTAAACAAATCAAATAAGTCCCTCGTCGATAACATTAAACAATCTATGGCTAAAATCACTTCTCCAATGTATTGCATGAATTCAAAACCTCTATAAATTTGAAACAGAAGGATGAATGCTGCCTGTTCTAGAGTCAATTTGATGTAAAGTTTTCCAAACTGTGGTGAATAATGCTATCCTAAAGTTAAAGCTAGTGATGATAAATAATAATTTATCTTCAGGAAGAATGAAAGAACAATAATTTTACAAGGATCTGCAGTCCTCAGCTTCTCACAGCTGTCATTTGATTTTAATTGCTATGAATGACAATAAGAGATGAACAACGAAAATGAAAAGTTTCCCAGAAAGGAGCATGCAACTACAAATAAATTATAGGATCTACTCACAAGATTGCTTGAGTGCATCAGACACATCTTCCTGACCCTGAACAACTTTTTCTATCATATGATGAAAGTGAGCTGAAATGAAAGAAGGAATTCTGATAAAAGTAGTGTTTATGAGAGGGTTATCCTTACAATTATTCACAATCTTATCAATCTTACCAGCTAAAACCAACACTTTTTTTGTCCTTTTGGTCAAACAGCGTCTTTTCTCTCATCATTGAATAAAATTCTATAAATGATGCTCAAATTTAGTGTTAATCGCGATAATCATACAGAATGAGTACATTTTGCAATACTTTGTAACTGGAAAGTGAGAAAGAAGAGAAAGCTAAATACAAAGAACATTTAAAAAAGAAAATTAAACCAAAACAAATAGAGACATTTTCTTCTTCTAATTCTTTTATGTTTGGCTAAGACATAACAGTTTAACACGTGCCTCATAAAAAATAAAGAACGTAACAAAAAGATTTTGTGGGTACTAACCAACTCCGAAAAATAAAGGGCAAATAAATATGGCCCAACTTGACCCCACAGCAGGTACTAGCAATGGCAGCATGCAGGCTCGAAAGATCAGCTCTTCAGATAATGGAGCCTGAAAGAAGAATAATAGCAACAACAAAAAAGAAACTGTTAAGTTAAGGAACATCAGGTACTCACACTATTTCATTCTTAACATTTAACCTACTATCATTTTCAAAGAAAGCACTGATAATCACCCCCAGGTATCCTCTTCCTTCATATTCCTAGTGGAATAAAATGGTGCTTTGTAAGTCTTTAAACTGGTCATGTGTATGTTCAATCCCAACTGCAGACGGACTACAGTGAAACTCGGATACAACGAGGTCGTCGGGACTGACTGGTTATTCTCGTTGGATCCAAGGTCTCGTTGAATGCGAGGGGGAGGGTGCATAATGTGATAAAACGGGGATTAAAATATTCCTCGTTGGATGCGAGGTCTCGTTCAATCCGAGCTCGTTGTATCCAAGTTCCACTGTATAAAACAAAATTATTGTCACCAGTGATCATGAAGAAACTTGAAAAGTGTTGAAAGAGACGTTGAAACACGTGGTAACGGCATGCACAAACCAGCCAACATAACAATCAAATTCAAGCTCTGACTCACCACAACGTGATTTCTCAACCATACATAATTCTTGACTGAGTTGGTCCAATACTTGGCCTCTGTTATTTGGAAGGGAAAAAATTTGATTCTTTTCATTCATGTTTTTCTACATACCACCATCAGGCGCAAGGCATTTTGTAAAGATTTTTTTCCTGGCTTATGTTACTACTACTAGTCAAGATAATAGGAAAATACAAAGCAAGGTTTCCTAAACATGAACCCGCAAAGTTTGTTGAATTTTCTTTTTGTCGTTCAATATAATCCCACTCACTTATTGAAGTTTTATGATGGCATAGCATAGAAAGATTATTAAGTGAGTTTAAGGTTTGATAAATTTCTTCATATCATTTAACTAACCATTCAAAAATGCACAAAAAAGAAGCATACAAATTCACCCCCTTTGTTTTAAATAAGTGATATAATATGTGTGGTGGGGGGAGGGGTGTTTGCATCATCACCAAGGAAAAATCAGCCCACTTACCAAGATAAAGTCTGAAGACTCCATCCATATAATGAAGTGAGAGAGGACCCAGAAATAGAACCATTGTTAAGAAGAGAGGCACGATTAATGCAGGTATGCATCCCCAGAATCGGATACCAAGCCATTCTAAAATTGTGCTTGTCTGAAACAGAAACATAAAAGATATAATTTATTTCACAAACCACGGAAAAGCTTAAATATTAATCTTTGATAGGACAAAAACCAAAGAAGATATAACTATTGCCATTACATCAGACACATCACATAGTAAACTTTAAAATATTCCAAACTGGGTGTCTACATTAATCATTACATTAACCATGATACAGCTATAATTGCTTTTACAATGATAAAATAATAAATATAATCTAGATAACATAGGTAAATTCTAATCCTTTTTGAAGATGAACGAATAAAAAAGATTTTTTTTAAACATCACAAGAAAAAGTTAAGTATGTATGTGCTATTTTTCTTCAAAATTGAAAAAGATTCTATTTCATACATATTCTCAAAACAAAGATTCTTGTATTCTTGTTATCTATTCTTCTATCCCATCAAATCATGGCAATCACCAGATTGAACAAACTCACCCCGGCTTTAGTCGAGTTTTGTGACACCAACCACAAGATGAAGGGGACAATGATACAAACAAACGTGACACTGATAAAACGCTTTTTGATGACATCCGGGTGGTCCCTAGAGTTCAAAGGAAAGAAATAAAGGGAATGAGTGAGTACATTTCTGTGCATTAAATTACGTGTCATTTGAATCAAAGAATTTGAATACAAATTTATGATTATATGCCAGAAAATAGTAGTTTTGAAGAAGATAAGTTTTTCAATTTTGAAATATTTCTATCATGATCCGAATCAATGTTAAAGATAGAATTGAGTTCAAATTAAATTTTCCTTCAAGTCTTCATTTTCCATTCTTTCTCCTGTCAAATTTTCTTTTATTATTTCAGTGAAATAGAATTACACTCAATTTGTCACCATTCTCTTTGGGTATAGAGGATATTCTATTAAAGCCAAAAGACACTTTATTATAATCTCGATCCAACAACAACAACATATCAATTTTCATCATTGTTTTATTTACAGACGCAATTTGATTGTTTAGGTTAAGGAAAAATGCATAGCAAATGTAGTAGCGAAAATGTATCATCTTTCCAAAGAGACAAAAATCATATGCAACCATTTCAGATAACCAAGAGCATATTACTAGGAAAATCAAATATGAAATGACATTAAAAGATAATAAAAAGAAATAATACCATCCAAGTCCATCCTGCCTATTATATCACATAAATCGACTGATTTCATTTTGGTTTAATAAGAGAAACATCATTTTGGTCACAAAGTACTACGAAGAAGACTTAAAGAGTAAGGATTATTCCAACAGAATGGTTTTCAGCCAAACACCATACAAGCATGGATACAGTTAAGAAGTAAGAGTGTCGTGTGTTTCCACATATCGTAAATTATATCGAAACATTTCAAGATAGTAAGAGGAACAAAAGAGCTGAGATTGAGATAGGGGAAAAAAAGAACTGAGATTAAGACAAAACACTACAACTACAATCAGATTGAAGCAAGTTAAAAACAACCTTAAACTATTCAAAAGGATCATTTCTATTTTCAACTTTATTTTTATGGTGGTAAATCAAGACACCTGGTCATACAGTGCTAGGACAGAAGGGTTAAGATGACAATAAAGATAACAGAGATAAGAAATATAACCCTCAAGAGACACCCTCGAACCACCCATGATGCAACCTGTAACATGAAGAAGTCCTGAAGGAACAAGAGGTAGAAGAGAAAGAAAAGGAAATACTGATTGAGTATGTTTATAGTGGCACTAGTGAGATAAAGGGTAAGATTGAAATTAAGATTGTCCATCAGAGAAACTTTTGCTAGCTCCTTCTTTTTCTCATTCAGCAGTTGAATGACAGAGATTGTTTAATTAAGCTCCGCCCTAAGACTCATGATCATGCAAGCGTAGTCATACGAAATGAGAGAGTGTTAGATAATGCCTAAAAATAAAGACTTGGGAATGGTCCAGGTCCATGACAAATAAATGTGGACAAAAATACACAAAAACCCCCACAACCCCCCAAAAAAAACATGCACAGAAATAGAAAAATATTCCAATGCAAATAAGGCAGGGAGTACTGCACCAAGCCCACTTATTGCAAATCGCAAAAAAATAATGTGGAATCCATATTAAAGGAAGGGAAGTTGCAATAACAAATTTTTACAAGCTGCACAATAGAAAATCTAATTCTTAAACATGAGTATCAATTACATACGATAGTGTACCCCTTTTACGCTAAAAGAATAAATAAAATAATAACCCCACCCCAAAAAGGTAACAAAAAATAATTACTCTCTTGGAAAAGCAGGTTCTTCTTAAGAGAAATGGTCTAGATGACCCTCTGAATGTAATTATAATATGTACGCTATCCTTGCATCTGATACATTCAGCGTCACCTCCTAATACTTGAGAACAATTTCATAAAAGTTAATCAAAAACAGGCGTTATCACTGAACTGAAAACTGGCACATGATGTAAACAAACATTAAACACAGAAGACTGATTGTAACAAATTTAACAATGGAGAGGAAGTCAGTGGGGAAGAACATGTTCTTTTGAGTACACATAAAAAGAATACGACATGAAACCTTTGAATAGAAGTAGCAATTGTAATAGGATTTTCTTTTACTGTGGCGAACCAAACAAATTTAGGCACCAGGAGTATTTCCACTAGGGCTCTAAAAGGAAGAATTGTGTCCAGATATTTGATCAAGATCTGGTTCTTAGGTGGAGAGCCTCAATTTGGGACGGACTCATATCAGATACACTTTAAGAAGAAAAAACTTGTGTTTTCTTGAAACCCCAGGTTCTTAGACAGACAGTACTGTGTAGAAAAATACATGAAATCAAAGTAATCAACCTCCAGTGCACATAAAACCCTACTATCAAAATGGAAATCAACCTAAGGAATCTAAAGAATGCATGCAGAAATGCAAACAAATAGAAGCCCAAAATGAATATATGAAAAAAACTATTTGGAAAATAAGAGCATTAAAAATGAGTGTTATGCCATAAGGTACACATCATTAATTACAACAAAAAAGGTAATTTTGTCCCCTTTATCTAGGGTACTAGTACTATTATTGAAAGCGTTTTGAGCCTATGTCATATGGGGTAAAGTGCTAATATAAAAACTAGACAATTCTAGGCCTTTAACACTTAAAGCACCAACGCTTCTGGATCAAAATATGCTCCTATTGCCAAGCCATTTTTGAAATCTGTCTAAAAAATGGGTGGTTTTAGAAAAAAAATTCCCACGGCTAAACTAATCAACCAAATTAAGTCAAATTTTCAGGACTTGTTTAATGATTGTACTTGCGAAACAACATTGTTTCGTTGTCATCGGGTCATTTCTTCTATTTCTAGCTCTGAACCACTGTCAACATAGTCAAATCACGATCCATGATTGAAAAAAATTCGTAAAAAATCGCAGAATTGAGCTACAGCGAAGAAAAAAATATGCTCGGAAAGCGGGAACTCTCCTCTATCCGATTAAAGTTATCGTTCGCAAGACCCGGATGAAAAGGGCGGTACTAGAATTATTTTAGTCGCGTCAGTGCGTCCGGCGCATTAATGCGCCGTTGGTGTTATGTCCATAGTTCCAAATGCGCCGTTGGTGCTTTTTAAGTGTTAACTTATGCTGCATGACATCTTTTCGAAAAGATGATATTTGACTTTGTCCTAATAAGGGGAATAACACTGATTAATTAGTGATTTTTTTTCTTCTGAAAAGTCCATCACTTCACTAACACTTTAGGAACATCTTAGTTTTAAAATGTGTATCTAATGCATTGGGAAGGTTGGTAAGGAAACAAAAACTTTCTTCTCAGAAAAAATAAATTCAAAAAGTGACAGAAAAAATCCACAATTAGACTCTAGATACCCTAGAGTGTCTTAGAGTATCTCATTCATTTTCATTTGAGGTTCAAACGAGTCATCAATTAGGACTGAGTGTGAGTATTCAAATATTTACAAGCAATAGCCTATCTACTGCTAATCTTTAGAATACAAATCTATGTATCTTCCAAAACTTCAAAATGGTCTGTAAAATGGTAGATACATAATTAAAATAAAAGAGGGAACAACAACAAAATTAGGTTTAAACTGGATCCAATCCCATTCCATTCTCTCATTCCTTACCAGATGACTTCGGACATAAAAGGTGTATAATACACACTGAAAAGACAATAAACAGATAAATGGTACCAGGAAATGAGTCACTCAAAGTTCAATTTCTCATACTAAAAAACACAACATCAAAGTCACTCTAAAATGAATTGTTTGAAGTGATTTAAAAATGAGGCAAGCACCCAAAGTCTGAAAAGACAAACCAAACTCTACTCTAGGAAACCTTGCTCGGGATGTGCAAGAAAAATGACTACACACACTGATTTTAATGATATGTGATTATTTACCTATTTTTGTCTTTCACCGAACCATTCCACACGTATAAACTACCAACATAGATAACAGCAAATAATAAACATAATAATACTGCTTGCCAAGCCGGTAGGGAAAACACAACATTCGCCATGTTGTAAACGGAAATTGGCGTACTAAAAAACATTCGTATTGATTACCTATACCATTTTCCCATAGAAGTAGAAGTAATCATTCGTTTAATTCTAATGCATTTACCCTTTTTCACCTATTTTTGATAGATTCGCATAGATTCGCATTTCAGACATACATGCCAGGCATGGGAAATTCATGTACAACGGAAGAGGGAGAAGTTCAGTTTGTTATCCGCTGCCTTATATACCCGACGCCGTTATACACAGTGATCGTATCTCTGTGCTCGGCACCCAACCCCCATGCCCAGTCTCGAATGGTGAACGAGGTAATGTTAATAACCGTTTAGGACAACACACAGAGCTTGGACGGAAACAACTATGGACCAAGAATTATAGAACGAACCTTGTTTATAATATTGTTAGCCTAGAGGATGTGTCTCATGAGGAGGATACTATCAAGAGGGCAATGCGGAAGACAAGCGGGAAAGGGACACATAGGATAGTGTCAATGCGATCGACGATGAGGCCTACTAGGAGGAAGAGAACAAAGAAAAACCCTTTTACAGCATTGTTACTTCAAGAAATGCATTCTTTAAAATTTCGGAAGTTTTCGTGTTGTGGAAATCACAAAAAGGTTTTTCTAAACCCTGTCAAAGCCGCCCTATTGCCATGCCTTACTGGCCCTACTTTGGATACATGCCACACTACAGTAGTAAACGCATTATAAACATCAATGGTCACTTGGTAATCTAATGGAAATTATTCCACGAATAATTTTTTCTAATCTGAATGTCGTGTCGAAATAGTAACAGTCTTAGTATAATATGCTACTAGTACACTATGGTAACAGTTAATGAAGAAAAGATAAGCAGTTTATTGATTTTGTTTCTATATTGGTTCCTTTCCTTCGCGGTTATTGCACTCTGCTGCTCTATACCCCGTCCGTGTATTGATCGTGGGTAAATCGTTGGTTCATTCTATCACCACGCACAATGCATTAAGTCCTCTAGATGGGCGAGTTGACAATGGTGAGGACTACCGACTACCGTCACATTATAATATATAGTAGGGGAATGAATGAATGACTCGATCGGTACGCAGTTGGTCCCATTTGCCCGAATAAACTTTATGACGCAAACCGTCTTTGATGTTTTATAAACCAATCTCGTGTTCTACAATTTCAGAGATTTTATCATGGAAAAATATTATAACCATGGATCTAGTAGTGCGAACTGATTCGGTGAGGAAGGGTGGATAAAATGTGAAACATGTTACTCATAGTTATAGTATAGTACTGTACTCTAACTCTCCCCATTCTCTTGTTCATAATATAATATCTAATCACACGAAAATGATACAATACCACCTCGACTTGTCTAACTTTGGCTGGGGCAAAGAATTTATACTTAGTTATTATTTAGTATTATATTACCTCTATGGGCTGGGGGCTAAGCGTACAGAACTACGCTCAGGCTGGGGGCAAAGAATAGCTCTATGGCTGGGGGTCTAACAACTTGTTTGTGTCCAATAAGAATAATAGATATCAAAGTAATGGACATTGCCGACTACGAACTACGAAGCATTTAGAGTAGAGTAACAACTCGGAGCTGTATAGTTAATTATGGATAGCCAATAGCCACCCTTTCTCCCTTGTACTCTAGAACTAGTACTCTAGTACACTATGGCTTCACACATAGTGTACTATGGCTTCACACAACTACTCCAGTGCTCTCCGTGTTTAGTGTTGTTACTTTTCTTTTTTTCTTCTTTTTTGTTTGTTTTCTGTTGAGAAAGGGGTAACCCGAAACGTCCAGTGGTTTATCGTCTTGTCCCTCATTCACAGAAGCTTTTTCCATTTTCACTCACCTTGCTTTTTGTTGTTGATTAGAGCGCTATAACTGTCGCTGCTAGCTAGACGGTGTTGCCGAGGCATGGGTTCGATTCCCCCTGTCGCTGCTAGCTAGGCGGTGTTGCCGAGGCATGGGTTCGATTCCCCCTGTCGCTGCTAGCTAGGCGGTGTTGCCGAGGCATGGGTTCGATTC
>JAULCB010220706.1:1271-13689 GCA_032358575.1 Dendronotus rufus
GGGCTGATCCCCTTCTTGTCAGTCAGGCGTATTGATCATTCAAACAAGATTGGGCAAAGTGGGCTGATCCCCTTCTTGTCAGTCAGGCGTATTGATCATTCAAACAAGATTGGGCAAAGTGGGCTGATCCCCTTCTTCAATTCTTGTCTGTAATTCATGCACCATTATTTCTCTCAACCCGCTTTACGACGTTGTGTTGTTTGTCCCAGATGGCCTTTGGGGTTGAGGAGACCATCTGAGATTTGAGGCCTGGATGGTGAGCGGTAGGTACTTTACTAGTTAGGTATACCACACGGCAACAGAGATTAAAACAAAACCCTTTTTTAAAGACTAATCTTCTTCTTACCACAGGCTGAGTCTGACCCCAGTACTGGTCAGCGACTCGTCAAAGATGCTGGACCACAACGACCCCATCAAGGACCCTTGGTCTAGCCTCTCCTGGAAGGAAGGAAAGCAATAACGTATCATTATGTACAGGGTTGTAAATGGCAATTCAGAATATAATTATTGCTTTTCAGTCCACTTGGATAGCAAAAGAAAGTCTGAAATCTGAAAAAGATGTACACCCCTGTGTATGTAGCAGACAAGATTGGGGGAGCAGGCACTCGAATATTAAGGAATATTCAAGAAAATGCGCAGCGTTTCCATTAGATGGAAGTATAAACGACCAGTGCTGAAAGACGAAGCCTAGGGAAGAAATTAAGAAGAAAAAACATTTTTCGTCACTATGCAGACTCAAACACACTACGTCTTGATTAGATACTTGATGCCTCTAACGTAACACCCACACTCACCGAGTGACGAGTCAGACAAGCAGCCACGAGATCCAAGATGGATGTCTCCCAGGGTTCCACACACGCACCCACCGCCGCCGTCCCAGGACTGGAACCATCCGAGGTCGTCTGCTGGTAGGACTCGCAAAACCGTTCCAGCAGGGGGTCTTTCTCTGGTTGGCGTTTGTGAACGTACTGAAGACAGGATAAAAAAAACAATGATAATGTTTTGTTATAATAAAAATTTATAATAATTGATTTATATAGCGCCTTAGATCTACTTAGGAGTGCTCATTGGCCCTTTACAGTTACGGAACACAGAACCCTACATAATAAGATAGCAACACAGTTGAACATAATAATAGCAATATATATAGCGCTGACCACATGAAACAAGCTCGGTCAACAGCGCTCTTATTTTGTTAGAAGAAGAAGAAGAGATAACAAGTGTCAAGAGATACAAGTAGAGCCCACTGAACTGTCCAGCCAGAAATAGCCTTTCTAAAAACTCACTACGACAATTCTGGCGACCAAACAGGCCCAAACCGCTGCGACATTCCCGTCCACTGCCCGACTAAAGATTTCTTCCACCGCAGACGCTACATCCTTGGTGGACTCGGAGTCTTCGGACAGGAAGTGACGTAGTCTGTAGTCAATGGCGTCTTGCAGGGATGAGAACCCGCTGAAGGAAATTATTTTCTGCAAGACGAAGTCACATATAAAGAGTAATTAGGGAAACTGCGTTGAAAAAAAAGAAAAGACATGATAATAAAGAATTTCTGGGTTTATCTTGTGTGTGTAGTCGTCAAACATATAATTTCCTCATTTCCGTGCGCCTATTTACTACAAATTACGCATGGCAAGTCTGTAGCTGTACTAATCATCAAATAATCACCTGCTGAGTTTTGGCCTCTTGGGGCAATTGGCTCATCTCAGCCAGACGCCTGCTCCTCTTCACAGCGATGCGTAACAAAGGTTTCTCCTTCCTGTTGGGTGGTGGATGAGAAGAAGAGAGAAGACTTTTTACAGGGGTGTAAATGGCAAATATAAATAAAGACTGAAACATTTCATATCCCAATGAAAATAGCAATGTGGAAACAAAAACTAAAGGCACATCTAAGATCAAACTACTGTGCTGGTCAAAAGTGAGAAGAACGTTATCTGAGTAAAAAGATAAAACACACAAATACTTCTCTAGCCACCTGTGTCAATTAATGTGCAACTTTGCAAGACAAAACGCACGCTAATAAATACAAAAATAACACGCGATTGATTACATTTGGCTAGATAGTGTAAGTAACTGCAGAAGAAACGAAAACAACAACACATGTATCATTTTTTGTTTGTGTTACTTACGCAGAATCCAAACAAGACGCTTTTCGCTTTGCCATCAACTTTCTAGCCTGCTGCATCATCTGTGAATCGCTGCGATTAGTCGACGGTATGCTGCTGCTCTGGCCTTGACTTACTACACGGCTGTGACTATTATTATTATTCCCAAAGTAGTCGTCACGAGACGGTTCGAGTCTTTCGTTTGAAGTAGTAGAATGCATCGGCGATGTTGGCGACTTACACGGTGAGAGGGGTGAGAGAAGTCGCGGCATTTTGATGAAGAACTCGAGCATTTCCAGAATGGCTTCTTTCGACATTCTTTTGGTCGCCTTTCGAACGGGGTGTGATGATGATGATAATGGTGATAATGATGACGACGACGATAGCGAGGTGATAGATGATAACAAGGTTGAAGAAAATGATGGGGGTGTGGATGACGCCAATGGTGAAGATGATGATAATACTGATGAGGTGCAAGACGCTGGCGGAATGAACACTCGAAGGGGTTTTGTGAGACTGAATGTTTTGTCCATTTCCTTCCTAGTCTTAGTCTCAAGTTGCAGTTTTGAGCCCATTTCGACGTCCGACAGAGGTTTTGTTTGTTTTTCTGCATCAGTAGTGGTAACACTACCCTCTCTGTCCTTTAATACATTTGTCTTTTTCTTCCTAGTCTTCGTCTCAAGTTGAGATTTTGAGCCCATTTCGACGTCCGACAAAGGTTTCGTTTGTTTTTCTGCAATGGTAGTGGTAACACTAGCCTCTCTGTCCTTTGCTATTTGTGCATCCCTGCATTGCGCTACATCGGATGGCAGCGGCTCAGTGCGTGTTGACACGACGTCTTTGGCAAGTTGTGTTGTTGTTGTTGATGGCGTGTATGGTACATTGGATGGCAGCGACTCAGTGCGTGTTGACACGCCGCCTTTGGCAAGTTGTGTTGTTGTTGTTGATGGCGTGTATGGTATATTGGATGGCAGCGGCTCAGTGCGTGTTGACACGCCGTCTTTGGCAAGTTGTGTTGTTGTTGTTGATGGCGTGTATGGTACATCGGATGCGACCGACTCCGGTACATTTGGAGTCTGAGGCAGGGGTTCATTTCCCAAACTGTCTTCTTTTGAAGATGGTACCTCGTCTGATGTGTTCTGTGTTGCTGTTTCGGGCAGGGGTTCATTTCCCAAACTGTCTTCTTTTGAAGATGGTACCTCGTCTGATGTGTTCTGTGTTGCTGTTTCGGAAGACGCACGTACAAAGTTGTGATGAATCGGGGGTAAGGGCTTCCGAGTCGGGCGTTTCTTTTTCTTCTCCCGGTTACTCTGGGTTATATTATAACTACAGTTGTCTTTGGTCGGAGGGAATGGCCTCCTTACACTATCGCCTATTATTGGCAGAGATGAACCCAACTCCTGCTTGTCTGTATCCTTTTCCCCAGGACGTACTCGTTCTTCTAGCGACGCGTGACTATTATCCATGACAGAACTTGATAAAGACGCGGAAGAAGAATCGATGCGATCACAGTATTTGCTCGAAGAATCTCTAGGCGGTAATGGTGAAACAATGTCTTGCTCATTCTCAAAACGTTCTACTACTGCTACATCTTTCTTGCTCTTGTCTGCGTCTTTCTCACTGTCACCCTGGGTTATGGCGTGTCGTTTTTCTTCCTCGTCCTTCGATGCTGAGTCACCTGACGATGAGACAACGACAGAGCCTCGACACTCGGGGAGAGAACTACCCTGGAGTCCCCCAGATTCGACTCCCTCTTCTCCTCGTAAGCCACCACCACCACTACTACTACTTCTACTGCCGGATTCAACAGAAGCAACTGTCTCAATACAATCACCAGCCAAAACATCTTTCGAACCTACCCGATTTTCTGAAGAAGAAAAACTACTACTACTAGTTCGTTTTGAAAGTCTCACCGACTGTCTTCGAGTCCATCTTTGATGATCGGATAGAATTTGATCAACTTTCTTTGCTGGAATGGTTGTTGTTGTTGTCGTCGTCTTGTTCTCGGTTTCACCAAAAACGCCTTCCACCACCTCCTCATCATTATTCACTTCACTCCCACTTTCAGAATGTGTCTGCCACTTCCTGTTGACCTCTTCATTTTTCCCAGGTTCCTCGCCCTCATTCTCCTCCTTTTCAGACACCCCTTCAGCACTGGTCATCGTTGCCGTCCTCCGAGCGGCTCTCGTTCTTCCAAACATAGTCGTCGTGCCTCCCGTCCTCCTCATTTCTGCCTCTTTGTCGACACTGGGTGACTTAATTGTTGTCGTGGTATCTAAAGTTTTGATGGCGGCTTGTTGAGCTTTCTTCACCTTTATCGATTTGGCTCTGGCAATCATTTTGGCCAGTTGTTGAGCCGCGCACTGCATTTGAGTTTTTCTCGGCACTTCGTCTTCTTCAGTCGCATTGTTCAATACTTCAATAGAATTACTCCCCTTTGGTGATGCTATAGCCGGACATTCTTCTTCACCTCTCGGCGACGGCGATGATTCTTTCATTTCCTTTACAACAGGAGGAGGAGGTACCTTGGCTATAGAAGAAGAAGATGAAGAAGTAGAAGGAGTAGAACAGCTTTCCTTGTCCGTCTTCCGACCGATTTGATTTTCTCCTTTCTGTGATTTAGCGTTCCTCCGAGGGCTTAAATCGTCGTCAGTGCTCCAGTCGACTGAGGTAGATCGCATGCGGAAACCCGTGGACCGCCTCGACTCCTTTGCCCGACTCAAGAGCCTACACCTGACGTTTGACGATGCCAGTACAGCAGGGTCAAGGGTCACATCGCTAGTCGGACTTCCTTTGACAGTCCGAGTCAGGGCTTTGCATCTGTTCTCCTCGCTTTTATCATCGACCAAAGCATCGTTGCCTTGTTTCGTTGCCTTCCTCGCATCGCTTTCATTCTCCGAGGAGGAACTAGCATCGCTCAAAGAGCTCAGCTCCACAAATTCCTTGGACACTGGGTTCTTTCTCGCCACTTTGGTTTTGGCTTTGGCCATTTTGATTCTAACCTGATTGGTCGGAGCCTGAAAATCTTCAACATCGTCTCCAAACGTAGTAGGTTTATCCAACGTTCTTGGCAGATTGACAATTTTCTTTACATCGATATCAGTTTTTACTTTTACTTCCACAGTCCGAGCCCTGTCCTTATTGAGATCACCGCCACAATTGTCGGCCTTGTCCTCAGCCTGTTTGTCTTTCAAATCGACATCGGTGTCCTTGGTTTGGACCTTTTCCAACCCGACTCCTTCTCCCCTCCCAGTCACCTCTCTCGTCGATGAATTCTCAATCAATCCTTCTCCACGCTGACTAGCTGTTGCTGATAGCGATTCCAAAACACTCGATTCAACAACGGCTCCGGTTGAGGACAGGCTCAAATCACTCACTTCTGTCTCTTTACTTTCCCCTCCACTTTCAGTCGGAACATCGGATGCTTCTAGCGGCTCCGCCCTGACTTTATTTTCCTCCTCCCCACTCTTCTCTGAATTGGTCTTGTGAACGATGTCAATAATTTTGCGCGAATGGCCAACACTGCTTTTCATGAAATGATCCGTTTCGGCAACTTTCTCTTTCTCGCCGCCCTCAGCCAGAAAACCAAGAGAATCCTCTTTTGCTTGACGACAAGATTCAACAAGGCTTGTAGCCTGACGGTCCTTTTCTCCACCTAACAGGCTAGCCAATGCACCGTTTCTCACACCGGAATCTTCCACTCGACTACAACTATTCGGAGAAGAGCCTTCTTCTAAATCGTCCTCTTTCTTTCCATCTCTGCAATTCCCTTCAACCTCATCTTTCTCAACAAGTTTCGTTTCCAGTTTATCTTTGCCGGTGAAGCAAGGGCCTTCATCACTGACCCGCCTCTCAGGACAATCCATCGCGTCGCCATCGGTAACGGTACAAGTTTGTTGCAATTTCATCACAGATTCACTTCCTGGATCGCTTTTTCCCATTACAGACGGTAGAGAATACGCCTCCTTCTTCAAATCAGCACTGGCTTCTTCGCTGACACCAATACTGCTGCTTTCCTCGACACTAGTGTCAAAAGCCGTGCTGTTCCTGCGATCCACACCGAGTCCACTACTCCCACTACAACTGGAATCAACTTCTGCTTCTTCATCGCCGTGACTACCACCACCATCAATGGTGTTACCGTCGTCATCGCCGTCGATATCGCTAAGACCCGACGACACATTCAGGGGGGATAAGAGAGGGGAAAGAGGAGAGAACGTAAGAAGTTCCTTCAGTTCTGCTTTTCCTATATACTCAATCGGTCGGTTCGGTGTATTTGTCGTAAGCATAGTAGTAGTAGTAAAATGATCCGCAGACACGGCGCCCTTTCCTCTTCTGTACTCCTCCTCATCCCTGTATTTATCACGGGCAAACGGCAACGAAACCCTACCTCCATCCTCTTCCCCTGCAGAAGACGAATCGGAAGAACTCGACAGCGCGATATTGTCTATCAGTTGACGATCCCTTTTACTCTTTTCCTTCTTCTTATCGGATGAAGTCTCACCTGCAGGCCTCTTCACCTCCTCCTCCTCCTCCTCATCGCCACTATCATCGGACAGACTGCTTAAAGAGTCCAAATCCTTTGCTATATCCTCAGCATTCGTATCACTCGTATTCTTCTTCTTTTTCTTCTCCACTTTTTGTCGGACAGCCTTGGGTTTATCACATTTTGCAACATTGTTTCTACCAGGGTTCTCCTCATCAGTATCATCAGAAAGACTGCTTAAAGAGTCCAAATTATTTGCCATATCATCATCGTTATTAATTGTTTTCTTCTTCTTCTTCTTCACTTTTTGTCGGATGACATCGGGTTTATCACAATTGGCAACACTGTTTCTACCAGGGCTCTGCTTCGTTTTCTTCTTGGTCAAGGGGTCCCTCCCTTTAGGCGATTTCTTCACTGAACATTTTTCATCTTCCTCTGAATCCGTCGAATTACCCAAATCGCCAAAAACGTTGGAAGAAGTCAACAGTTTGTTCTTGCTATTTCGTTCAGAGGACCATTTGAATGGTGCAGAAAGCGAGGGTTCTTCCTTCTTCTTTTTCCAAGTAATCTCTTTTCTACCTTGATCAGTAATCTCTTTTCTACCTTGATATGTAATCTCTTTTCTACCGTGATTTGTAATCTCTTTTCTACCTTGATCAGTAATCTCTTTTTTACCTTGATCAGTAGTCTCTCTTTTGCCTAGATCAGTAATCTCTTTTCTACCGTGATATGTAATCTCTTTTCTACCTTGATCAGTAATCTCTTTTCTACCTTGATCAGTAATCTCTTTTTTACCTTGATCAGTAATCTCTCTTTTGCCTAGATCAGTAATCTCTTTTCTACTTTCACCAGTAATCTCTTTTCTACTTTCACCAGTAATCTCTTTTTTACCTTGATACGACTTTTCATTCCTTTTCGTTATATTATTTCCCTCCTCCTCCTCAGAATCAGACAAACTACTAAGCGATGACATCTCTTCTTCAACATTTTCTTTTTTGTTCCCATCGGTCCGTTTCTCGCTACTTCCTGTTGCCGATCTCATCTCCAGCATATCAGAGTTTAGTCCGACCCTCGCCTTCGCGCCATTCCCGGTCAAACCGACACCATTCCTCTTCCCTTCCAACCCATCCGTGTCCTTCGTCGATTTGTTTGGAGAAAAGAAGCTCTTCTTACCGACAAGTTTCACGTCTTTATCTACGCGTAACAAATTATCTCTCGTCCGTCCACCGTCTATCACAGGCGACTTCTCCACTCTACTGACGCCAGAGTCCAACAAACGATTTTCATCCTTAGACTTTCTTCTTTCACTCCTATTGTTCTGGATCTCTCTTTCGTCCGATTTTTCCATCACGCCTTTCTCTCCATTGTCGGACATTTCAAAATCATCCTCATCACCGCCACCATTGTCATCCGACATCTCCCCGATATCCACCATTCCATCGTACAGACTTTCCTTGTCGCCATCATCCGATACGTCTCCTCCCTTATCACAGATTACTATACCTGAAAAGAAGAAGAAAAAAGACAACATTATGTCAAGTTGTTAGCACCGACAATTCAGAAATTTTGTTTTGAAACTTGATAAATAAAATAGGAGTAGTAGTTACTTTCTCACATGGATGCTACTTATCTTCAAAGTTTGTGTCAAGCTGACTGATTAAAAAAAAAATAGATAGATATAAATGAGAGGCAACACTAAGTATTAAGTAAGTGACATAAAAATGTGTGTGGTTAGCAGCTGAATAATGCGTCAAGTGTATTGCTCAGAGCGCCATTCAAGGACGGGCACAGTGTGCTGATCACCTGCTTGCCATAGTTCCAGTATTTCCCAGCTCTGTGTTTTGCCAAAGGTGGTTATTGGGGCATCTACCTCATTCACCAGTTAAGACTAAGCAGGGAACTGGGTGCCGACACTGCTAACGAGGTATAAGGCATTGGATAACAAAACAAACAATTCTATTAGTCCTGAGATCTTCGTAAGAAAGTCCACAGAAAGCAAGCGTAAGAGAGAGCCCCTCCCCAGTGCGTACGTACCAGCGTGTATCTTAGTGATGAGAGACTTGTACTTGGTCGGGATCACATAGGGCCTCCTCTTGCCCTCCGTCAAACCTGTCAACAACAACAAGGGACAAACACACTATAGAATCCTTTGTTTAATAATAATAATAATAATTATGACAACAATATTAATAATAACAATAATAGTTTGTTTGTTATCCAATGCCTTATATATACCGCTTGCGCAGTGTCGGCACCAACCCAGCTCCATGTCCAGTCTCAAATGATGAATGAGGTAGATGCCCCAATAAACCACCTTTGACATAACACAGAACTGGGAAATACTATGGATCAGGAACTACGGCAAGCAGGTGATCAGCCCACTGTGCAATAATAGTAATAATAAAAATAATAATAATAATAATAACAATAATAGTAATAATAACAATAATAAGTGACTTCTATAGTGCTTGACCTGACCACTATCCAAAGGGCGCTCGGCGGTGCTTTACAATTGGCCACTCTTGATAGCAAGAGGTTTACAGAGATAGAATTCTAATGCATTTTGCGTGTGGCAATAAAAAACAAATCAGTTCAGAGTTCACCCTAGCCTCTCTCTCCTCCTGTGTGTCCTTAACTCACCGTTGAGCTGCAGCTTCCTCCACTGTTCGTTCACAATGTCCTGGGGATAGTGACGAAGGAAACCATGTAAAAGTTGTATGAATGAGAATGTGTTTTAAAATGGTTTATGCCTGGCATTTATGTTCTCCATCACACAAGGCCAGGTGGCCGTCCCGATGGACCTCTATTTATCTCGAAACAACACCGTCACCAGAAAGTCAAACACACAAAATTTCACCACAATAAGAAGTCAAACCGAGCAGTATAAGAACTCATTTTTCCCTCGGACAATAGTCGACTGGAACGCGTTGCCTGATAGGATTGTCACCAGCTCGACCCCCGCTGTCTTCAGGAGGGAAACACGGAGGCACTTTAATGAAGAAGATAATGCCACCCGGGCCGTGATACTCGATTGAGGTGGAGCCCTGTACCAAACCAGAACCAGAACCAGAGACCACATATTATACATATCTACGCATTTTAGGTCATAGTGCTCAGAAAAAATATGTGAAACGGTTTCAGTTTGAAGATAAGAAATCAGATGTAGAACCCACTCGTGTACTGATGAATGGATGACTGCAGCGGTGTAAATAGCAAATAAATAAAAATCTGTCTGAAACATTTCATCATATCCCAATGAAAATAGCAAGGTGAAAACAAAAACTATTGGCTTTTCAGTCCCCTTGGATAGAAGATCTGAAATCAGATAATTGGCTGAAGATGTACAGGCCTGATTTAACCCCCGTAACAGTGAACAGTGACAACAAACAACAACAACAACCAAAATATTCTTCTTCTTCTCACCTGTGCTTGGTGCAAGGCCTTGGCAAACAGCTCCATGCGTTGGGACACGATGTTCTTCTGACTCACCAGGCCACTTCTCTCACCTGGTCAGGGAAGGACACAGACATTGGAAGAGTTAATTAATAATGGCATAGAATATAATCCTTATCACAGTCACACTCGCTATCTCTGTCATAACAAGAGTACAAAACAAGGCTGTGAATAGCAAATGGTAGAATCGTCTCAAACAAATCATATCCCAATGAAAATAGCAATGTGGAAACAAATGACTGTTCAGTCCATTTGGATAGTAAAATAGTCTGAAATCAGACAATTGGTTGAAGATGTACAGGTGTGTACAAGAGTAAATCTTAGATATAACGAATGAGTTCAGTTTGAGGTCCACAAAGTGGGCAGGGTTGTTTAATCAAGAGATGGTTTATTTGTCTCCTATGTCCAATAGCTGCAAAGGGCCATGCCATCATCATCTAATTCTCTATCCTAGAATAATAATAATAATAATAATAATAATAATAATAATAATAATAATAATAATCTTTATTTCATCCTGACAGGAAATTCGTTTTACAGACGTGTCATCATAACAACTCAAAGAAAGCATTACACAATCAGGACATTTAAACATAGTGATGAGGTAGCTTCTCCTATAGACTGGGCACTCACATTGGTTTTGACTTGCAGATCATTTACGAGATAGGTCGGATAGGGCGGAAATAACAAACAATATCTGATTCAGATCACGACGTAACATATCTACACCTTTTCCCGGGTTTTTTCCTTTGACAGAAATGCGAGACACAACGCATAATTTGCATGTTCAAAACGGGTCGGTGATATCGGTAATAATAATAATGTAAGTCGGGTGTCCTCTTTCGTCTCAAGGCATGTCCTGTGTCACTCTATTGTTGGCGTTGCACTTCACGGCAGACCGTCAGGCTGGGTGTGTGTTCAGACACAATTACATTATGCATAATATTAGGGTTATTATTACTATGCCTCCCATTCACATTCCAAGACAGACACTTAGTGTTAGTAGGGTAGGCGACGGGTGTGGAGGAAGCGACGTGGAGTGTATCTATGTATGTACCTATGTATGTGTCATCATTCAGTGACATAACTAATACATTTATTGAATACGACCTACGGAGAACCAGGGTAGCTACCAGCTTAGCGAGCAAGCGGCAGCGGGGTCGTATGTAAGTATGTATAATATTCATATTTTCAAGTAATATAGTATGTCCTGTTGTTGTGTGTAGCGTCGGGTCGTAGTGTGCATCGTTCAGTGACCAGAAAGACACCTTGGTTGAATTTGAATACCTTCGGGGACCAGGGTAGCTACCAGCTTAGCGAGCAAGCGGCAGCGGGATCGTATGTATGTATGTATGACGCTTGATTCGAGTACCGGGACATTTAATCACAGTATAACATTATGTCCTGTTGTTGTGTGTAGCGTCGGGTCGTAGATAGTGTGCATCGTTCAGTGACCAGACAGACACCTTGATTGAATTTGATACCTACGGTGAAGAGGGTAGCTACCAGCTAAGCCAGCAAGCGGCAGCGGGGTCGGTAAGTATGTATGTATGACGCTAGATTCGAATACCGGGACATTTAATCATGAATCATAGTGCCATAATGTTATTTATGGCCTATTGTTGTGTGTAGCGATGTGTAGTAAGTAGTGTGCATCTTTCAGGGCCCAGACAGACTACATACACCTTGAATACGGCAATCCGGGTAGCTAGCGGGGTAAGTTTGTTAGTATGGGTATGACGCTTGATTCCAGTACTACGGTGGCATAATGATAACATGTTATGGGAAGCGGAGTGGAGTTTGTATCATTCAGTGTCCAAGCTACATTTGCATATATCTAAAGGGACCCGGATAGAAGCCTGGCTGGGAAGCGGGAAGCGGTACCGGGATCGGTAAGTAGTAGTATGTACTAATAAGTATGTATTTATGTAGGACGCTTGGTTCGAGTACAGGACATTTAAATCACAGTGTACAGACCTGTAAATGACCCAACGCAAAATTGTCTGAAAATTGTCCACATAATTTCAGGTAAGGGACTATTATACTATTGACTCCCAATCAATAGTGCAAAGAAAAAGAGAAATTCAAGCAGTTCCTTAAACTGAGAATGTCTGTAATCAAACAATTGGCTGAAGATGTACAGGTCTAATACGATATTATTATGATGATGTCCTGTTGCGTGTAGCGACGTGTAGTACGTAGTGTGCATCATTCAATGACTAGACAGACACCTGGAATGGCCAGGTAAACCACCGGCCTTACGACACTGACCCTAAGGACTGCTACAGGTGTGTGTGTACGGGGAGAGAGAGAGAGAGAGAGAGAGAGAGAGAGAGAGAGAGAGAGAGAGAGAGAGAGAGAGAGAGAGAGAGAG
>JAULCB010220817.1:0-13689 GCA_032358575.1 Dendronotus rufus
GCCTGCTTGCCGTAGCTCCTGATCCAAAATATTTCCCGGCTTTGTGTTTTGTCAAAGGTGGTTATTGGGGCATCGACTTCATTCCCCATTGAAGACTGAGCATGAAGCTGGGTGCATTGGATAACAAACAAACAATTATTATTATTATTATTATTATTATTATTATTATTATTATTATTATTATCATTATTATTGTTATTATTATTATTGTTATTATTATTATTGTTATTGTTTTTATTATTATTATTATAATTATTATTATTGTTATCAATAATCCATTACTGAATATTGTTTATCTTTTAATAATTAATTTTATCTTATTTTATTTTTTAAAAAATGGTTTTGTCTTTGTTTTCGATGAATTAACTTGTAAAAAATACTGGTCAATGACCGAAAGGTAACAAAGGATAAATATGAATACAGATTCATAGATAGAAAACAAAACATTGATAAAGAAAGAAGTACCGAGATTTATGAAAACAATGAACGATAAGTTCATGAATTGATAGATACATTGATTGAATAAATAAATAGATAAAAGCATCCCGATGAAGCACATTAGGCATCATAAGTATAAAATCAATAATAGTAGAAATGATGATGATGACCGTAGCGAAAACAACGAAAAACACTGCGACTAGCGACCACAACAAACGAGATGAAAAAAGCAAGAACAAAATTATAAGAGAATTTCCCTATTGCGTTTCCGATAAAAATAAAACGATAGGATAAGCAATTATCTATATTTACATAGCACGAGCTTATATCCGCCACGGTCGTGCTCTAAGCGCTTCGCACAATACCCTATTAAACAAATCTTTTTTATAATTCTAATAATTCCATTCCTAATTTATGTATAACGCTTTTGATTTTCATGATGTCCCCATACGGCTATAATTAGTCAAATCACCGGCGAGTTTGACCCAGGAAAGTTAATTGACAACAGTGCAGCCGTGCAGTCAGTTATGGTGACCGTTGGCAGATAGTTAGCAGTACGGTATTGACAGTTCAATCAGCTAGACCAATGAAAGGGCAGCAATCCTTCCATTCGACATTCACCTTGGCTCGTCGGAATTTTACACTACCTAGCGGGATGCCCTGCTTAACTCCACTGCGCCGTATAATGGACTCGCCCATTCGTACTTAAAGAATGGAGTTCACTACGAGGAGTATTGCTAAAAGAGTACCGCGACTAACGCGCATCTAAAAACATTAATCAAACTGGATTCAACATTATTAAACATTACGGTTTTGTGATTAAAAGGAAATATGGGATTTTTCAAGAAAGGTGTTAAGGTAAGAAACAACAATTTACTTTAATGTTTATCCAATTCTTTCTAGATATCTACGTGCGTGATTTTTCTTCAGACACGTGATTAATTTCATTCGGTAATAAAGTAAATGAATATGCAAATTATGTATTGTCTCATCAATCTCTGTTTTCACTTCCATTATAGAAATAGTGAGACTATTATTGTAGATCTATAGATAGTAGAGATTTAATCATTATGGAGAAGTCAATAGAAAACAGACCGGTGATAAGATTGAGGGAGTAAGCAGCCGAAGTCTATCGTTGTTATAGAGATAAGAGATCTACAGTGAGTAGTAGGCCACAGGCCACTACCGGCGCTTTATTTGAAAGTAGGGCATGCGAAGGTATACCTAGTGATGAAATTGTTCACATGGCAAAACGCCGGTCGTGAATTGGGCTTGTTATTATCTACATTAGCTTTTACGTTTTTATCATTATCTAGATTTGTGTGTACAAGGGGATGCCTTGATTCACTTGTTTGTTACAAGCTTATCTACAAGAGGAGTAGATCTAATAATGACCAGTAAGACAATTTGGTATACCTACAGACAATTATTTTATTAATTTCGTGTGTTTTCCTATCACTATCAAGATATTTATGCCACTTGTATTTTTTTATTTAATGTTAGAACATCGCACCTTTGTGTAAATTTGTGCCGATAACAGTGTGTACGCCGGAATGAATGGACTTGTCTGGAATGAAATGTCTCTGAGCTGTATCTATATTCCTTATTGGATATCTTAATCTTATCTAATAGGCTTATCTAATGTTCTTTCCTCCAACCCCCCGTTGTCTTATAACTGATGTTGAGAATAGGGATATTTTCTTGTTTTCAATTTCACGGAACGAAATTTTATTTGTAGCTGATATCTAGATATAAGATACTACAGTAGACTAGAGATCTAGAGTGATAGAAGCTACTTGATTTTTTAAAACATTCTTTTCTTTTCCTTATGTTTTATTTTCAAAAATCTTTAAAATGTGGAGGGAATTTCAATCAAGAATTCAGTGTGGAAATAAAAACGGTTTATGCTCAAGCGTATGCAGCACACTGGTAGAGTTTCACGTCCGTATATGATATCCTGGGTCCTAAGCTAAAATCGTGCAGATCACTATCCATCTATCTCTCCTAATTAACTATCAAAGTTGTTCGATTATAGAAGACTTGACTACAAAGACTCGCGAGTCTTGTCTATCTAGTCGAGATAATTTTATTCACACGCATTCACCCCATCGATCTCTTCGTCGTCAATATAATATTATCATTCTTTCTTTGGTTTATTATATCCCAAAATGGAAAGATTTAAGCAAAATATATACCTATTCAAATTCGAGACCAGAAATAGATAATTGCGTTAATTTTATTCGAACATCAAATAAATTTATTCGAACATCGAACACCATTCTTTCCATTACCAGATAGAGCCGGCGTGTGGCTATGTATTGATCGAACTTGGCCTTTCAACTTCGAACTTTCGCCTCATAAAAATTCCATCGCCGCATCTTGAAAGGGCCTCACGTTGAGCGCCGCGCGCGCACCCGCCGGTGAGTTCGACCAATGAGTCACTCGCTCGTGTGTCAGTGTCTGGTTCCGTTCACCCCCACCGATAGACGAGGGCGAGGTTTCTATTGATCTGCTTAGGCCGTCTTGATGCGCGCGCATTGTACAAGTCCCCACCAGAAAATTTTCCGTTGTCCTAGCTATAGGTATTAGATGTCCAATATCATCCTCCCCAGAGCTAGACTAGAGCTGTTACACGCGCCTCCCACGTCACGCCTTTGTTAGTACTCACCACCAGTAGCGAGAGATTGACTCACTTCTACGACCTAGTAATACTATACTAATGCCCTGATTTATGATTCCGTTAGTGGATGGGATTATAGTAGTACTTTTACTTAGTAGGACAGTAGACGGACATAATATATCCATACTACCAGGAAAGAAACAAGGGACTTAGCCCAATATAGTCTATCTAGACAACAAGACGGCCTGCAAAAAAGAGATAGAGAGAAAAGAAAACCAGAACACGTGTTCTGTGTGACCTACCGGCATTTAGACCTCTTATTGCCTTTACTCGCGTCCGAAAACGCCTTGCGCGCGCTTTTCCTATTCTGGTCATAATAGTTCAATACACTGTATTATTGTAGGCATATTATCCACCAACGTCAAGATGACTCGATCTCATAATAAGGTGCGTACTAAACTAGGACTGCACGGACAACAATAATAATTACGAGAGCTCAAGATAGATAGATAGAAGACGGGTGGAGTAGAAGAAGGAGCCGACTATAATAATAGGCGAGACTTAGGTCCCAGAAAACAGCCCTCACAGACCTAAACTAATATAATATTATGTAATTATAACTGAAAAAATGGCGAGGAAAATTCAAATTGTTTAATTAATTATATCTAGATGTCTAGACAGATCTAAATATAGACTTATCCACCGCATATTACATACACGCATTGTATTTCTTTCCAGCTATATTAATAAGTATTTATCATAATTTGGATTGGAATACGTCGTATCTAATCTATCTCTCGTAGTATTTATATTACCTATTATTATTATCAGCCTTTTACATACAATTTCTAATGTTGTATTTTTCAGCCCGGTAAGGAAAGGCAACAAGACTGTGCGCTCTCTGATGCCAGTTCAAGCTTCTCTTCCCTTGAATCGGATGATAATTTAAAGGAGCGAGAAAACTGGTCTGGCCGGCTTGACTTTCTACTGTCATGTATCGGCTTTGCTGTTGGTCTGGGCAACATCTGGAGGTTCCCCTATCTATGCTACAAAAGTGGCGGTGGTAAGTCTCCGGCCATACACATAATTGGGGAAATTTGGGGTTTAGTCTTGTTTTAAAAGATTTCATCTATATGGATTTATTAGAGTTAAAGTACAAGAAGAAAAAAAGTAATAATAGTTTATAGAACAGGTATGTATTTATTAGTGGGTATTATTTTAATATTAATCTGTAAGTAACAATAATTGAGCCATACCTACTGAGCAAAAAAAAGAGAAAAGTAATGGATATTTTATTTTCATTAAAAAAAACTGAAATACGACTTGTTATGCATTTCGTGTTGTTTCAACAATTTTGATACTTAATACATATTAATAATATGGATTGATATTAATTTGTTTTCCAGGAGCTTTCCTTGTGCCCTACACTGTCTTTTTGGTGCTATGTGGGCTTCCCTTGTTCTTCATGGAAGTGTCTCTGGGCCAATTTGCCAGCTTGAGTCCTATAACTCTGTGGAGAGTCACCCCTCTCTTCAAAGGTATGTAGTTAGTATTCGTGTGTGTGTGAGAGAGAGTGTGTGTGTGTGAGTGCACATTATGCAGGCCACTGGCGTGAATATTGGACCGGCATTCCAAAGGTCCGGGTTCGATTCCCCGCCGCACCCCTGGTTTTTTGGATGCAATTTGTCCTCCTTTTATTTATGATAATATTATAATGAATATGCAGACGACGTCGTTTCGGCTTTTAAAGCCGCATATATATTTATATAACATATAATAATATATACTACAAATCATTGTATCTAGATCTGTTAATGAATTTTTTTCTTCTCCTCGTCCACAGGAGTTGGTTATGGTATGGTTATCATCTCTGGCTTGGTGTGTATCTACTACAACATCATCATCACCTGGACCTTCTACTACTTGTTCCAGTCAATGCGTGAAGTGTTGCCCTGGAGCGTGTGTGGCAACAGCTGGAACACAGAGAATTGTGTTGTAGCCATCACCGCCAATGACACCGAAAGTAACCCTACCATAGCCTTGATGAATTCTACCACAGGCTTGAATTCTACCACAGCCTTGAATTCTACCATAGAATTGTTGACCAATGTCACGGATGTTGTCGCAAACAGATCAAAAATAACAACGGCTGGTGAAGAGTTTTGGACGTAAGTTATATATATTTTGAGGATTTCTGCGGCTCTAGTGGCTGCAGAATGAAACAAATTTGTAAATGTATTATTGAATTCGTCTTCCTTGTGTAATTTGTGTACATATATATATTTTATATATATGTTTATACTTTTTGGTATATATATCTTAACTTTCACTTGTGGTTACTTTTTACAATCGGTCTTGTTCAATTCTTGTAAATACATTTAAACATCCTCAGTAATATAATACAATGTATTCGATCTTGTCAGATTAAATCAAATTATTGGTGATGCTTCTTAATGGTGGCTCTTCTCTTAATGGGGTTTGAATGGATTAGAAATCAAAATTTATTCTAATCACGGTAAGACTAGTCCCTACATGTTTTGATTGATTGAGAAATAATAAATATATTTCTGTGAGTTAAAACATCTTTGTATTATTTCTTCCCCTTGCAGTCGCAATGTTTTGCAGTTAACATCGGGCATTCATGACATCGGCGAAGTGCGTTGGCCTCTATTTGGTTGCCTGGTCCTGGCCTGGACTGTTGTCTTTCTTTGCCTTTGCAAAGGTGTCAAGTCCTCCGGAAAGGTAAGGAAACATAGCCTCATTTTCCTCTTATTCTTATTTCATAATTTCTCTCTTCTGTTTTGCTTAATCGTTCTCTCTCTGTCTGTCTACAGCTTTCTATCTGCCCCTTGCTCCCCCTCATCACTCTCTATTTCTGTCTGTCTCTCTGTCTTTGTCTGTCTGTCTCTCTCTCTCTGTCTCTCTCTCTTTCTCTCTCTCTTTCTCTCTCTCTATATATATTTCTATCTCTTCTCTCTTTGTATCTTTGATTGAGGCTCAAGACGAGTTAGTCAATCTTGTTCTGTTGAAGACTTTTATTAAATAATTTTTTTGCATTCTCTTTGTTTTTCTACTCTAGGTTGTGAAAGTCACCGCCACCTTCCCTTACTTAGTACTCACCATTCTACTCATCCGTGGATTGACTCTTCCTGGTGCAATGAATGGCATCAAGTTCTACTTGATCCCTGACTTTGAAAAAATTAAGAGCTTTAAGGTTAGTAAAAGTGTTGCATTGGCTTGGTTCAATTTCAAAGTAAAAAACCCCAACAGACTACAGAGAGGACATTTTTTTCGATGTCATTTCTACATACATAGCATATTATGTTCAAAATATAATTTTGGATTGCATTAATAATAATAAATATTTACAATTGACGCTAAAATATTGATTCAGACAAATGTTGTTCAGTCGTATTCTGTTTAGTTATATTGGGTTTAGTAAGAGTTTTATGCATAGACGTAATATCTTTTTCCGTTATATATGTCTATAGGTCTGGGCTGATGCTGCTATCCAGATTTTCTACTCTGTGGGAATGGCATGGGGCTCCCTCATCACAATGTCCAGCTATAATAAATTCAATAACAATGTTTACAAGTAAGTAGATATATTTATTGTTGATTTTAAACTTTAAACAACATGTATGAGATTGAGAAAGGCTTATAAATATTTAAAAAATATTATTCTCAAATCTAAAATGTCATGCAAATCTATTTCAAAATTTGATAAAAAGATCTATTTTTATGCTTGCCAAGTATTGCTATTTGATGAAGATATCATGAGCGTATTATAAATATTGTGACTAATATTTTATTTTTGAAAGTCTTTGTTTTACCTCCTGTGTTTCTCTTGAATGAGACACATCAACAGTATTCTAAGTGCCTAAAATAATGACAAGTAAAGATTTTAATTGATCAACATGCACTTCTGCACTAAATGGTTTTTAATCTAGACTCAAATGTTGTCATAAATGTCTGCATGATTATAATTTAAAAACAAAAATGATCTTTTCAGAGATGCTATGCTCGTTCCTCTGCTCAACTGTGGTACCAGTGTGTTTGCCGGTTTGGTTATTTTCTCGGTACTGGGATTCATGTCTCACTCAACTGGCCTGCCTGTAGATAAAGTGGCCACTGAAGGGCCAGGACTTATCTTTATCGTCTACCCACAAGCTGTAGCCCAGATGCCGCTCCCACAACTCTGGGCCACTCTCTTCTTCTTGATGATTTTCACCATTGGGTTGGACAGCCAGGTGAGTCGAATAGACAGACAAGCTGATGAGAAAGCGATCTATTTATCATCTGTCTTTTTATTCAGCCTTATTCAACATTATTAAGGAGGATGTATTAACAGATAGTCATTAAAAAAATTATCATCGAGGACAACACATTAACAGATTATCGTTATCTATTATCATTGAGGACAACACACTAACATTGACAATACATTCAGATTTTCTTTAGCAATACATTTAAAACATAGCTACAATCTAAGTCAATTCAATCTTAAAATAAATTACCACTTTGACTTTGATGTCTCGTGGTGAAAATGAAACTATAACTTTGTCACAATTAAAAACAAAAACAGTAATATGCTTGTGGATCACTGTTCTTATCAGAATTTACAATTGCTCTCTTTATTTTTCAGTTTGGTATGTTTGAGACCATGACCAGCGCTTTTATTGATGAATTCCCCCACATTCTGCGCCATAGAAAAGTGCTCTTCACCTTAATCATGTGCTTGATTGAATTTACTATCGGCATTCCTCTCATCTTCCAGGTATGTGGGTTGTTATTGGTAGCAAAAGATGGTGTTGGTTCGAGAAGAGAGTTTTAGCATTTACTACAATAGGGTTGTTGAAGTGTAAATTGTAAAAGTCATTTATTTCTCACATAATAAAACCTATATTTTTTGCGGAGAAAACTATTAAATCTGAATTTTTGTGTGTGAAGGATATTGAGTCGATTTTCTTTTGATATGCTATTTAATAATGTATTTGAAAATGTATTATTTAATTTAGTAGACAAATTTTCAAGAAAATTTAATTTGGCCATTTTAATGCCATCTCACTAATAAAAAAAGAAAGGAAAGCTTGAATAAATACTATTGTTGGTTTTTTACTTAAGAAGATAGTTGAAGTGATATTTTTGTATCATAACTTGCAAAAGCTTCAGTTTTGATTATCCTGTACTTGTATTTTTCCCTTTTCTATTCAGGGTGGTGTGTATTATTTGAATATCATGGATTGGTACTGCGCCGTCTTCTCTCTCATGCTGCTGTCCTTCACGGAATGCATGCTCGTGGCCTGGGTGTACGGAGCTGATCGATTCATGAAGGACATCGAGCTAATGATTGGCTACAAGCCATCCTGTTATTGGAAATTCATGTGGAAGTTTGTTACTCCATTTGTCATCATAGTAAGGATCCAACTTTTTCTTGTATATAACTAACAACACATATTTTGTACATTGCAAATTTTATGTGTAAGGAGAAAAAAAAACACCCTCATATTCATATGATTATGATTGTTGATATATGTCCAAGAAGACTAGCTCTAGATCAATCTAGGTTAACCTATGTCGTCAACATTCCATTATCGTTTCTTGAGTAACAATTTCTATTTTCGAATTGTTAATTTTTTTATATTATGATCTACTTAAATGTCAATTGCATACTTTGCATGGTATCTATAATCAAATGAGTACTGTTCAATTAGTGTAGTGTAATCAAAAATACTAAAATCTGCATACCATTTCTTGGTTTATTTTTTCATTTCAAAATACTTTGTTTTGATTGTTCACAAACTCCTGAAATTTTACTTTTCTAACTGTGAATGATCATTTGTATTTCCTTTTCCTTTTACAGTTCATTTGGATGGCTAGTCTGGCCAAATTGAAACCTGTGACATATGGAGATTATCAGTACCCAGGATGGGCTATCATCTTAGGATGGATGCTTGCCATTTGCTCTCTCATTCCTGTACCTATTGTTGCCGTCATCAGTATCTGTTCAGAAAAAGGATCCTTATTACAGGTAACAGATTTCAGTCAATTTTATACTATTAAGCTATATAAGTATAAGTGTAGAAAGAAAAAAATCTTGTCTCAAAGACACTTTTCAATTTTCTTTCTTCCTTTTTGTTTGGTTGGTAATGGTCGATTGTTTTCTGCTGTTATTTTTCTCTTCTGTAATAATGAGTTCCTCATATATAATGAATGTTATTAAATTTTAGCTTTAATGAAGATGATGATTTTTAGATAATTAGAATGAAAATCTTACCGCATCGATAGAGTTATTTGAAAGATGGAAATGAAAACATTAGTAAAACCTTTAATGTTTGTTCATTTCACAGAGAATTCGCAAATTGATGCAACCAGCTGCTAACTGGGGGCCTGCAAAACAAGAGGACAGAGAAAGATACATCAGTTCCTTGTCACCTTCTGAACGCGAACGCTACGAAGCCGCTCAACACGGTC
This sequence comes from Dendronotus rufus, assembly GCA_032358575.1. NCBI lineage: Eukaryota > Metazoa > Mollusca > Gastropoda > Nudibranchia > Dendronotidae > Dendronotus > Dendronotus rufus. Next base: position 9,533 of record JAULCB010220817.1, read on the forward strand.
TTGATAAAAAGACGTACTTGAGTTTGAAAGGAAACAAGTCTGATAATAATGCGTCTCTGCCAAATACCATCATTGCCATTGAGCCTTCAGAACAACACACACAGATGCTCTCCTCTTCTGCGTCTAATAACTTTCCCTCCTCGGATGCCAAGCCCACTACCTTTTCCGCATTATTGCAAGACGAGAAATATATGTCATCCAATATCTAAACAGTTTGATACCGTTTGATTGTACATAACTAACTTAACATATTGTTGTCTCTAATGTTCTAGTCAAATAGATCAATCTAAAGCTAATATCACTATTGCAGAGGAGAGGAGAATAATCAAGGTTAATAGTAATAGATGTATTTTTCAGGGATGTAAATCTTTCAGATTTCCTCTGAATTCAGATTTATTACTATCCAATTGGACTGAAAAGCCATTAGTTTTAGTTTTGTTTTCTTGGTACTATTTTCACAGAAATGTGAAATATTTCAGATTATTTTCTGATTTCCCATTTACAACCCTGATTTTTAGACTCTTTGAGAATCTCTTGTAGCAAATTTTGTTTTTGATACCATTTTTGAGAAATATACAATATATACAACAACAAAAATTATAAAATTGTTTAAATTTAAAATTATAATTAGATTTCGTTTCGAGGACAAAAATGCTTGGTCAAGTGACATGCCTTATCAGACCAATTCTTAGATTTCTGGATGGCGAAGCCAATTAGAATGGGAATTATATCAATGATATTTGATAACAGTTATTGCCATACAATGCAGTATAGTAGCCACTCCTATGATTATCTTATCAGCCATACCAACCAAAGATTATCGATAAAGTTATTTCTTTCATTTTACCCAATGTATACGTATGAGATGTTATTTAGGAAACAATCAATAAGGTGTTATTTACAACAATAGAATAATTCATGATTGCCCAAGGTTAACAAGACATGTCGTGTTTGAGACAGTTGCTTTCCATTTAGAATAAAGATTTATTTGAGAGAATCTGTGCGGAATTGACTGATTATGATAGCTTATTTGGATTAAGTTTCTGGTTAAGGTGTATGATTGTTGAACTCTTTCCCTGACCTAGAAATAGATGTGATTTATATATATGAAAACTCTCTAATAGAGAAGAGAACAGTTGAGATCGGAATATAACGAATAGTTAATGCAGATTAGAAGAATGTTGACAATATTACTAGATGAGACACTGTAAATACTATTTATAAATTTGTATATATTCTTTCTCGTGTACAGATGATGAATGTAAAATCATTTAAATGATTGTTTTTTCTGAAAATGAACAGAATGAAGAATGATAGGTGTGGGGTGTGTATTTGTGTGTGGATGATGCAAGGAGTTGGTAGTGTGAAAATGGTGAGAGCTAGTTAAACTTGTAAAGCTGCAACGAATATACTATGATACTCTTACTTGGATGTAAAGGTGATGACAGTTGTATATAATGAGAGGAAGTACTGCATGTGTGATTATTCCATGTCATAATATTATATGAATAGAAATTGTGTTCAATAACTACTAAAGAAGCCCAGTGAAGCATGTCCGCTTAAAGGTGCACCTTTGATGTACTGCTGATTTAGGAATTACAAATTAATTGCTGAAAACCATGCATTGTTTATAGTTGTGCGAGATTCTGATATATGTCGCGTGAATGCCAAAAAAAGAAATACTTTGACTGACAAGTTTGACTGTAAATGAATATATAAAACATCATTCCAAAAATTATGCAAGTTCATAATGATCTGTATTTTTATGTATTATACAAAATGAAATAACATAAATGTTGTTTCATATTTTAAAACAGTATTTAAAGAAAAAAAGAAATCTAGTATGTACAACTAGATTTGGCACTTGTGTTTCTCTCTTTCACTTGAGTTTACTTTCGATAAAACATTGTTGAATCTGAAAGCATAATTTAACAAAACAATTGAATTCGATTTTATTTCAAAATATGTGATAATATTTGAAGTGGAAACGTTTATACTTTAACGTGGAATAGAAATCTTTTCATCCTTCTTTCCCCCAGCCAAAGCATTTCCTAGATTAAATTTTCTTTTTCTCTCAATTTGTTTTTTCCCATCAAAAGATGTTTTCAATTGCAAATTATCATTGTCATGTAAGAAGACTATCAGGTGTTAATATGAAATTATCTTTGACTTAAGATTTGATTTTGAGGGTTGTGAAAATCGTTTCAAAATCAGCTTGTATTTAATGCCTTCTCCAATAACATATAAAAGATACATGGAAAATGGAATATGTATAGCCTTTCTTCAAATGATATAGTGCCTATAAAAAGTTGAAATACTCTTTGAAATGATATCCCAGCGGGATTCTGAAACCTCAAGTCATATGTTTCTTCCATATATTATATCTCTTTACCCTCTCATTGAAATCTTTCTCTTACAGTTTTCCCCTTTCTACCTACTCACCTTTTCCAATCATTCTCTAACTGGCTATTCTATTCCTCTCTTTCTGGAAATCTCATTTCTCAAATTCAAAAGTCAAGTCACTTGATAAAATACAATCCATGTACTAGGCAATCTTATCCACATGCTTTCCCCCTGTTAGATGTTGAGTGCTTTATTCAGGGTAATTTATTCAATTGAAGTGCATATCATATTGTTATTGTTGCCATCATTGTTGATATTATTATCATAATATATGTTATCATTATCCTTATTATTATTATTGCTCTCTTCACACAAACAATCTACTTCTGTTTCTTATCTTTTCACTGAATGAAACTATCGTCTTACTTTTTCGGCGCTGTTATGTTCCAAGAGGTCGAAGAGCCGTAAAACTCTAAAACAAACAAACAATATTATTATTATTATTATTAAAATTAATTCTTTTCATTATTCTTAATCAATCTTTATAATTTTTGTTATTTTATTAATTTAAATATCATAATAATATTATTTACATATTATTGATTTTTTTCATTTTTAATATTTATCATTGCTATCGTTATTATTTTATTATCATTACACTTTTTAAATTATTATTATTATTAACATCATCATCATCAAAAATTACAGAACACATTGGTCAAGTCATGCCGGTGGTGACCAGTCGTAATGTGTGTTTTTTATATAAAGAAATAAATCTGGAAACCTCAATACAAACACATCTTTGACTTGGAGTTGTTGTTATTTGATAGTAAGAATGAATGGATGTGTGTGAGTAGTACTTAGAATTAACGTGAGTGGGTGAAAACTATTATAGATTTGATGTAGGACTTTCGTTAAGAATACTTTGTCCATCCAGACTTGGCACAGCAGGCTGAAACATTTAGATTCCTATCGAATATTTCCAAATTCAGGTCAACCCATGACGACCACATGGAAGCTACATAATATATAGTACGAGCCTATGTACTTCATGTCATTTGATTCTCTTCATATGATTTTGCCTTGCCGAGGGATATCAGTATCAAGAAGCTCTTTGCTGACATTCGATCATAAATGTCACTAACGAACCCACACTAATGTCAAAATCGCTGTTTCGGTTTGGAAAATTGTTCATGAGAGTTTCTTGGAACTGCGATGGCATTCATACTCTATGCATAGAACAGGGATAACACAGCATCTATAATTGGAAGTGAAAAATAGCTGTAATAATATAGCCCGGTATACTTCTGTTTCTTATCATTTCTTTTCCTCAGCACATTAATAATATATAATATATATTATATCATTATCATTCATTATAACAATAACATCGGTAATACTAATAAATAATTCTCCCTCCACACAAACAAACACACACATCTAGCACCATGAAGGAGGAAGTCCACAAAAGGAATATATATATATATATATAGGTATAAAGTTATATCATTTATTCATATTAATATTAATCGTAATCATTCAATCAGCATGATGAAGTCCTAGATTATCATTATTATCCAGTATAGTCGACGAAAATCAAATCAAATTGCATTTACTGTTACATATTGTTGTTGTATACACTGCGGTAAGCCTATTCCTATGATGTAGACGTCCCTATCAAAGTGATCTTGGATGATGAGCGTATTGAAAAGGATGATTAGATCGCTGACGTCCCTGTCAAAGTGATCTTGGATGATGAGCGTATTGAAAAGGATGATTAGATCGCTGACGTCCCTGTCAAAGTGATCTTGGAT
>JAULCB010220927.1:2483-12483 GCA_032358575.1 Dendronotus rufus
AGAGGTTTTAAATGAAGAGTGTAATTAATAGAGTAGAGGTTTTAAATGAAGAGTATAATTAATAGAGTAGAGGTTTTAAATGAAGAGTATAATTAATAGAGTAGAGGTTTTAAATGAAGAGTATAATTAATAGAGTAGAGGTTTTAAATGAAGAGTGTAATTAATAGAGTAGAGGTTTTAAATGAAGAGTATAATTAATAGAGTAGAGGTTTTTAATGAAGAGTATAATTAATAGAGTAGAGGTTTTAAATGAAGAGTATAATTAATAGCATTAATAAAAGTTTGTATAAATCGGAAAACTACAAAATAACTGTTACAAAAAAAAAAAAAATTATGCCATAGACATGGAGAGACATGGAGATGAGGATTGGTAAGATGTCTTGAACACAGCGTCAAAATTTAATAAGTATAATATATCCATTAACGACCGAGAAATGAAAACCCTACGTAAGATCCTGCCCTTAAAAAAAAAAAAAACAGTTTGAAAAAACAAAATCTTGTCACGCTGATATTAGGCGTTCCAAAACTCGCTGGTATATATATAATATGTACATCTCTCTTCATAATAAATCTACCACACCGCCGTCAATGGACCGACCGCGGAATGGAGATACAATACTGTTAGAATTATTATAATTATTGCTTGGTGAAGCCTTAGTGAAGAATAAATAGTTGGCTTGCATCAGACCTGTAAATGAACGAACACAAAATTGTCTGACAATTGTCCACACTTCAGGTAAGGGATTATTATACTATTGACTTCCAATCAATACTGCAAAAAAAATATAAAAAATTCAAGCAGTTCCTTAGATTGAGATTGTCTGAAATCAGACAATTGGCTGAAGATTTACAGGTCTGTTGCTTGCTTCCTTTTCAGCGTCCGTAATGCCCACAGAATTATATTTATCACAAAAACGCCTGGGTGGTCGTGGAACAGGTTAAGCAGTGGAAGAGGTCTTGTAACTTATTTCGCCCAATTGACTCAATATTCTTTTTCTTGCTACTCCATACCTGGCAAATTATGGGGGGAGGAAGGAGAAGGAAGGGGGGAAGGGGGGAGGAAGGAGAAGGAAGGGAGAAAGAGAAAAAGTTGTACGAAAATGAACTAAAACGACAATAAATTATAATGAAATTCGAAAAATTTGATGCACAAACTCAAAATTTCCAAAATGGTAATCATGGTTTCTATAAAAGGTTGCAATAATTTATACGACGATCATTTTTTTTTTTATATACAATGATAATTTTTTGATTTGAAAATAAAAGAAGAGAGCCTAAAGAAATCATCAAAACCTGCTCTGTTTGAAATTCTGACCAAAGTACGCCACGAGAAAAGGCAACCAACTCCTCACCTTGCCCTAACCAGCTGCACATCGTGTTCTTCGTCTTTTTTATACTTCACTAAAACACCTCTCAGGACAGCTTCCGGCAACACTAGCAACTGTTCAACCTTTAGGAATTCAACAAAAAAAACATTTAAAGAATTTTTTAAAAAGAAATACAGAAAAAGGTATACAAAGACAAGTGATATATATTTTTTTCTCCGTTTTTTGTTTTTGTTTTGTTATTGTTTGCCTTATACCGTTTTTGTAGGGTCAGTTTGTTTACCTATAGAATTGACTCACAATAATTAATAATATGTATACAATAAAAACAATAATTTGTTTAAAGTATCTAACAATAAAAGTGTGAAGCAGTAGAATATCGGTTTAAAACAATAAAAAAAACAAAAAAACTTCAGATCTTTAAATAAAAATCTTTAGATCTTTACATATAATATAATATAAACTATATCATACATCGTGTGGTAAATTTTCTTCCTCTGCTGTTTCAACGATAGGCATCTGTATTTGTTGATCCACCACCGGAAGAAGCACTTCTGAATCCGTAATCTGTCTCTCTTTGATGAACAACTTGCCCAGAGTCTCTTGTGGGCCGATATGGAGTCGCTCTAGCAACGGCTTGTCAGAGTTAACTAATAACTTTTCACCTACAGAAACCATAAAAAAACAAGGGATGTAAGTTTGTAGATGCAAAAAGGAAGACATTGGATAGAAATCGGTGGCGAAAGTTCGTTAATGATACTTAAACCAAAGAGATAGATAGTATCTATACACTTTGCTTAAACCTTACACGGAAAGGTACAAAAGGTAAATTGATCAAGAAAGAAAGAAAGTAGCATATCAAAGTAAAAGTTCTACTATTAGTATTAGTAATTAGAAGAAAGGAAAAAGAATAGATAAATAGTTGTTTGGGGTTGTTTTTTTCTTGTTACCCTCGGCCTTATTATACCGCTTGTGCAGTGTGCTCAGTCTTAAAAAGATGAATGAGGTAACGTAGATGCCCAAATAATGACCACCTTCGACCGAAAAAAAAGAGCTGAGAAATACCTTCTATGGATCAAAAACTATAGCAGCCCACTGTTTGTTATCGAGTTTTACGGCATTTTGACCTCCAAGGATCATATCAGCACCGAGCAGCCGACAGTGCCTAGGCAAATAACAGTCGTTTTAAGTCTTTACAATTTTGTCAACACCAGTTCAAATCAAATTTCTCCACCACCCCCAACAATTCTAGCTTCCGGCTAGGTATTTATACATGGTGTTTCTCAAATACTACACGATTACAAAACTAAACTAAATTCATATTTTGCTGATGAGAAGCTAAAACAAAAAACAAAAAAACAACATGATGGTTGCTCAAATCTCATTATATCATTATTACATTCTTTCCAGGTTTCGATATCTACATCTACTCACCTTCTTCAGTCACCCAGGATAGCACGTATTCCTCCACATCATTCTGTACCTGTGGGGACAAGATTTCATTTTAAAAATAGTTTACAGCAACAAACAAAAACTCACCCAAAAAACTCTTAACGAACAAAACCTTTCATTAAAAAGAAAACAGCCAACAAACGCTTTAAACAATGATGTGATAATAGAATACTGCTAGCAAGAAAGTAGGATTTGTATGTCCTTTATTAAATTTTCTTAAACAACAATCCTTTAAACCATGTCAAGTGTATATGAACAACAAAATCCTTGTGATGGCAGCACATGAATGAACTAGAACTCAAAGACATTAGATTTAAACAACTTTAAACTTATTGGGCACCCAAAGCAAAACGCCAAAAAAGCAAACACAACGGCTTCCTTACTTTGAATTTGTCGAGCAGAGTCTTGATGACTTGTTCCGAGTCCATGGTTACGTCTACCACAACACTGGTACAGCTGCCAAGGACTGGGGTGAACACGCTGGTCTGTCAAAAAACAAAAATAATAACACGGTCATCCGTAGTAGCATCATGGCAAACACATTCTTGTCTTGTCTTAATAATTGGCAAAACAGTCCGGATGCCTACTGTATCGACGCCAATGTATGAAGCCACTAAGACATTGTTGACTGGTTGTTGTGGTAATTGCTTTGAAAAAACACACACAAGCATATACACATACACTACACACTTGAGGTGTGATATTGAGACACATTTATATTTTAGCATTATTTTTTTACATTATAATGATATTGTGATTTTTCATTGATTTTCTTTCCTATAAATGTAGCTGCTCCATCCAGCCTTTTATATGTAAGTAGATAATATGTTAATAAGTCCTGAAGCCTTTCTTTCTTTCTTGATCAATTTACCTGTTTCGTACCGTTCGGTGTAAGGTTTGCGATTAAGTTTAAGCCTCGCAGACAAACTTTCGCCACTGATATCTGTCCAATGTCTTCCTTTTTGCGTCTACAAACTTACATCCCTTGTTTTTGATAGTCCTGAAACCATTACACTCAAAGGGCTGGAGCTTATCCCGGTATCTGTAGCGCGAGGCGGACAAGTGACAGAATCTGTCACTTTCTTGGTAAGACGCTAGTATATCGTAGATTACTTCCCCACCCACATAAAGAACCAGCCATAAAGTCATTGAGTCTCATCTCAATCGATATCTTTAAGGAAAACATAATTCTATTTCGACTGAAAATAATTAAGCATTGACATTTATCTATCAGGCCTGTAAATACCAATCATTCAAAAAGTCTGAACATTTCAGGTCATCATATTTCCATCAAAATACGAAACATGAGTCATAACTAGACTACGTACCTAGACCTAACTAGACTACGTACCTAGACCTAACTAGACTACGTACCTAGACCTAACTAGACTACGTACCTAGACCTAACTACTAGACTAACTGATATAGTATAGAGACGATGATTTATTATTGATTGACAGACAACAGTGATAATAATATGTTTAGAGTTGATAACACTAACACAAAGATAATTTACAATTGTCTGCCATTCGAATATTTCTCTTCTTCAAGCCATGGTCACTCGATCTTGTATTCAACAGATCGGCTATTGCTATTGCCTTATTAGCATTACAATCGATGAATGTCTCCGGGCATTTTCTTTTCTTTCAATGACGCGAACACAAAGCCGTCGAACAATTCTGAACCTAATTTGTTTTGGTTTGAGTATGAGCTTTCTTCGAACTGAATTGATAACAGGAAAACAACCCTGTTGATCAATTCCAAACTTATTACAGTGTTTTTTGTTTTGAATTGATTTTGAGCCAAGCGTACGAGCTTTCTTCGAAATGATTTGTAGTAAGACAATAATAGTAACAGGAAAACAAGGTAGCCTTCGAAAACAAAAGAGTTTGCGTGTTCCGTAGTTTCGTAGGCACGCGTTGTCTTGAAGTTAAAGGGAACTCCCAGCGATGATCTCATTTATTTATTTATTATGATAAAGAGAGGAATTTATGGTCGGATTTCAGCCCTAGTGACCTCGAGTTCACAGTTCACGGCGAACGGTACGTCACAGTTACGTCACGCGATCGCGTCATTAAACTCCGTAGGCAGACATGAAGGTTTTCGGGATGTTCCGGGTAGGGTAAAAATAGACCGATAGAGACAAGAGACGTGAATCGAATGACGATGCGATAGATTCGGTTTCGGAGTTTTTATTTTTAAAAGACGGGTCTCAATGTTGACGGTTAAAAGAGTGAAACTTGAAAATTATTTGAAAGTCGGAAATCCGCCGATGGGCGGAAGATTTACAGGTCTGATCTATAATAAACATCCATACATATGGAAATTTCTTTCCTATACAACACTTACATCATAGTTGAATATGTGGCCGTTAATTGACGCTCTTTTCCATTTGGTGGGCTCGTCACCACCTCTGTACGCTACTGTTTTGAATTTGGACACTCCCTTTTTCTTTCTACGAACAACGTCGTTAGGTGAAGATGGTGATGATAAAATTACATCATCTGATTCTCTTGCTTTAATTGGAGTAGAACTCGGTTTACGCATACTCTGAGGAAGACATATATATAAATATATAAGATTAAACAATATCTCTTTATCATTTCCTTTAAAACTTATAACTAAATGTTTCCTTTTGGTATCAAGCCAAAATCATATTGTAACCAAACCAACGAAGATAATAAAGATACATTAATATACATAATTGAATTTTACCGAAATTGGTAAAAATAATACTCATTCTTGAACTCTTTCTCCATGATAGCTGGAATTTTTTATAAATCTTATCTTAGTGATTTAAAGAGAGAGATAAAGAAATCTGTCCTGGATTATGTGGAGCTAGGAAATTTTAATAAGATACCTAATAGTTAAACAAAAATAAATAATAGAAACATAAAAAACATTTCCAAGCATTTGCTGTGAACAGCTGCAGTCTATGGAATAAAATGTTAATAAATGAAACATTCTAGTTGCTCCCTTACCATTGTACTACTCAGCTTTCGTTCTGGAATATCTGCCAATTTGTTTCCAACATGTAAACTGTGTCTCCATTTTGAAACAGGGGCGGTAGGCTTATCATCACAGTGACTGAGATGAATGGGTCGACTCAATCCCCAATAGATGCGTAATGGCCCTTTAATTTGTACACCTCCATCATTTATCTGAGAATAGTAGTTACAAACAACTTCAATAATGATGGGATGCTAATTTTAACTAAAGACTAGAGCATAATATAAAAGTAACAGTAATCCTTTACTTTTAGACTTGCACACATCAGAGTAGTGCCGGGCGGTCCCATCTAATTTTGGACCGAGCCTGGCTCGGTTGCATTTTCTTTGGCTCGCTGGGACCGAGCCCGGTCCGGTCCTTCCACTAGCCCGGGCTTTTCAAGAGCTCATGGCAGACAAAAGTCCCGGTCCAATAAAAAGTTCGGTTAAATTACATATTATACTTCTCCGAGCCAACTGTCCAACGCTAACGCGGCACATCAGTCAGCAGTTTGGGGCTATTCCATTTAAAAAGAAAAGGGGGAAGGGTGCTTGTAATATCAGTCATCTTATATATAATTATATGTATAATTATAATAACATATCTCTGTAATATGAAGTATTGTGACCAAATGACAAATTTCCAGAAATTGACAATAAAGATCTATTATTATTATTAACGGGAATGTATCTAGTCGTTTACGACTTAATACCTACTCATCAAATGGAATATTCCGCTAAGACAAAAGGATGGCGTGACACGCGACACTCCAACATGCAGGCAGGCGGGGGAAGGGGAGGAACGGGGTGCACAGAGTCACTAGTTATTGCACCGACCCTACTACCACCGCTCTTCCTTTACCCACCTCTCACTTCTCGCTTATCGCAGGTGCGTCGCGTGGTAGGGAGTGTGTTTGTGAAAGAATGTGTGTGAGAGAGAGGGAGAGTGAGAGAGACTCAGTTCTTGATTTGTCTAATTTAGGTGTACTTTCAGCGAGCCTAAGAAAGCTCGGACCGCCAGCGAGCCTTGGGTTTAGGACCGGTGGCTCAGTCCAGACTGCTGGCTCGGTCCAGACTGCTGGCTCACTGGGTCGGTTAAAAAAGCCCGGACCGATCACAGCACTACATCAGAGTATCTCTTCAGCCCTCCAGACTACATTATCATTAATTTTTTTCCCACTCGATCTCAAGAACTATAAAAAAATAAACTTTTTCATCCTTTGTTCAAATGAAGCTGTCAAACATAATAAGGAAAACAATGTGGTTGAAGACTGAGGAAATTGGTAGAAAATAGAAATTCAAAAGCACAAAGCATCTATGATAAATTAAAGTTTCTTGAACATACACAATCTATTCAATATTTATTATGTCTGGGTAGTTACCTGTTCTACTGCCATTTGATTATTGGTCTTGCTTTGGTGATATTTGTTGAATGCATCGACTTTGTCAACTAATTCTTGTCTGAAGAAAACAAAAACATACAAAAATAAAAATTCAATCTAAGACAAAAGTGTCAAGATATATATATCAGATGTCAAAATTACTGACTAATCAATCGATGATAAATGCATCTGTATCAAAACTTCCTAAATTTCAGTTGACTATACCGGATATCCCCTTGCGCTCTCCATTTGCTGGCTCCTTGAACTTTAACTCCTCGGGAGTCTTTCATATAATATCAAAGTTAGGGACCACAAAAAGTGTTCTGTGACTGAGCTTTTTAGGATCAGGCCCTCCAATAATAATCTGATCCCTAAAAAAGCTGCCCCCCTTTCTGTCTAAGTATCTCAAGTGATCCTGCCACTGTACGCATCCCTCTACTGTCCAAAAATGGCACACTTTGTTTATAGTCTGCAATTTGGAAGGAAATTTAGGTTCGTAGCGGATGTGGTCAGTTGAGAGCATTCTTTAAGGTTTTGTTTTGTTATCCAATACCTTGTACCGCTTTCACAGTATCAGCACCCATCTCCATGCTAAGTCTTAAATGGTGAATGAGGAAGATGCCTCAATAACCACCTTTGACAAAACACAGAGCTGTGCCCGTCCTTGAATGGCGCTACGAGCAATACACTGGAACATTATTCAGCTGCTAACCAAACAACTTTTTATGTCGCCTAATTAGTGTTGCCTCTCTTTAGATGTAAAAATGAGAGAATCCACACTGCAGGCTCTCCTAAAGGTTGATTATGTAATATACAGAGATGGCGAGCATGACTCACAGTGGCTGATTGTAAACACAGTGTTTGTAAGAGTAAGTGTCCGAAGGCAAGTCACTTTTAGACATTCTACTGTTTACACAGGTGTCCAGTATTGTTATTGTTCAATCTACTGTGTGTTTGTAAGCAGCAAGCTTTATTCTTTGCATTCTATTCATTTTACAACATTCACACTACAACTGGGGTACAATTCAATCAACTGGAACAACAAGGAAGAAGAAGAAGAGGAAGAAGACCCTGCATTATAACAGTATTTTTGCAAGATATCAAATTTACACCCATGTTCCTCGACGACTATCTAATTGACCCCTTTCTCACAGAAGTGATAGATGAGCATTGTCATAAGAATAAACTAGATAGAGTCATATAATTATACCTCGACATAGTCGGTGATATTGTGCAGCCTTCGCCTGCAATAATATTTCGTCCACAAAAGTTTGTTTTTATTCTCTCTCAGCAGTAGGCTAGGTAATCTGAGGACACTTCCGACTTTCGTGTTTGGGATTTGTCGTGTTTAGTACTTCATTACTCCCGACTACAAAGCACGTAATCACTTGGGGAAACAAAGCTTCTTCCTCTAATTTCAAAGCAAATGTTGAGTTGAATCTAACAATGAGAAGATAAGATGCATTAAGAATAATTTTTTGTCCCAAAAATATATTGTTGAAAGTGTATAAGAAATTAGAAAAGAAAACAATACAGTGTATCGCCGTATCGCTGAAGTATTAGTAAGATTGACTACTCTTGTGCTACTATTCTTGACTCCTCAATTAAAGCATGAAGTTATCAGGGGACGCAACTCTCTTTATTTTTCTCTTCACTCTCCTTGCTCTTTGATATTATGCACTCCCTAACAACCACCATCGTCATCATTATCAACAGCAACACTTATCGCTGTGATATTAGGACTAAATAACTAAGAAATGTCACTCACGGTTATAGATTATTATTGACTCTTCTATCGCCTTCCACTCAGTTCATCCACAGACAGAATAGGCCTAACACTAATTAATATCAATACAGATGAAACACATAACGACGATACTAACACAGTTTAAACGACAAAGTCCTCCATGAAATAATAGAATCTCCACACAATAAACCAACACGTATCTAGACTCTCTCCGCTCTCCATGATTGCGACTGCAGTTCACTCACTATACATTCGACACATCGACACATGACTCGCAACTCACTGAACTCAAAAACAATACCAAGGTGAACTAATAAATCTACACATAATATACACACCAAACTACAATCGCAACAACACAACAAAAGCAACAATAAAATAGGTATCATTATACTCACGAGTTTGGTGATAAATCCATTGAATCCATACAATTTGAACGCACGAGTGAATAATTTTCCAGTGCTGGGTTAACAGCTTCACATTCATCGCTAATACGGTTACTAATACTAATGATACTATCGCTCTCTTCCACTAGTTCTGACACTGAGTCTAAACGCTCCGTTCTTCCTAATGTGTCCATTGTCCTAAATGCTGCTGCTGCAGTAGTAGAAGTATTAGTGGTGGTAGTAGTAGTGGTGATGGGGCATACCACAGTAGGACTAGGCGGTATACTCGTTGTAAATAAAGGCATCGCTGCGCCAGCGGTAGCGGTGGTTTGAACAACATTGGCACTGGTGGTAGTGGTAGATAATAATGTGGTGCTCGTAGTTGCGGTGGTTTGAGGAATGTGGTTGTTATTGTTGCTGCTGCTGCTGCTGCTGCTGCTGCTGCTGCTGCTGCCGCCGTTGTTGTTGCTGTTATTGGCGTAGGAGCGGTGGTCGTAATAGTCGAGACTACAGCTGTAAGGCCTCGCCTTATTTGGGAGGGATATGCTGGACCCGTAGCCCACGATGGTTGGCCCGAACAGGGCACGGTAACACGGGTGGTGGCAGTAGGGAAGGCTTTTATGCTGGGGACAGTAAAGAAAATAGATATGATAAATGATAAATAATAATAAATGAGATCATTTATATAGCGCTTGTCCACGGTCATCATCATGCTCTAAGC
>JAULCB010221037.1:0-13681 GCA_032358575.1 Dendronotus rufus
CTGAATAACGACATCCCCCGATAACGACATGATTGTTCGGTCCCGAGCGATGTCGTTATCGGGGGATTGCACTGTATTTTGTTTTGTTTCGTTCATATATTTTTGGGTTTCCTCTGTTTTTATATCACTACAATATGATCAGGACATTTCAGTGCCAAAATTTCACTGTATAGGATTTTTGCTTACCTCTACTTCACCAAAGGTGTAGGTGTCTAGAGCAGACCTGCCATATCCATAGATGGCTGCTGTAAGCTCTACAGATCTCTCCTGGTTCTTGTCCTTCAGCTGGTCCACAGTCCCAAGGACAGGAATTCTTATGGAGCCGTAGTTAGTGGTGGTGATGCGCTGTGTGCAAGCACCATCTGTATCTGTATAGTCTGACACTGGGAACACCATCTGAGTGATAGCTGCTCCACCAGGACATTCAAGCTCTCTATTCTTGGAGATCAGTTTAGTTGTAATGACGACTCTGCAATTGTCATCTCTATCTTCTGGCAAGCAATGTAGCCTGGGAGGGAAGGTGGACTTGACTTCAATGGCACCACCAGAACTGCCCTCATCTATTTCAATCTTCTTCGTCAAAATCTGGAAAACAGAAGAATGTAGGAAACTGTTTTACTAAAGTTTTATTTTATTCAAATATCTACATGAGATTTGACTTTTTTTAAGATACAAAGAGCATAATAATTCAAATTTAAACAGAAGTTCATTTGCCTATATTGAAAAGAAAAATCTGTAAAAAAAAAAAAATTATCAAGATGCTATAAAATTGCATTATAGTATGGTCATTATTCTTAGCATTGTCACATTCATCCTTGCTATCTAATAATAATAATAATAATAATAGTAATAATAATAATTATAATAATAATAATAAAACACATTTATATTGCGCTTTCCAAACAGTAGACATTCATCTCAAAGCGCATAGATGACTAAACTAAAATATATATGTAATATAAGTCTTACCTCAATTCCAGCGACAAGTCTGTTGCTCTCCCTTTCAGGACCCTTGGTTGTGTTACAAGAAGCACTCAAACATACAGAAACTGAGCAGTGGAAACTTGTAGAGAACAATAGGAAATCGATCTCATCCTCAGGCAAGATGGCTACCAACTTGTTGCCAATCAACTGAGGAGACTGTTGAAAGAAAGTTAATATTGACATTTTAAAAGTTTACAGCATTTGTATAGCGCTTAGCCACGGTATTCACCACGCTCTAAGCGCTTAACAATACAAAATGTTGCCACGACTAGCAGACAACGAACATAAAACACACATCAGACCATAAGTGCAGCCTGCTAGGCGAGTTATTATTTTTCGGACAGAGACACCATTGTTTGAAACCAGCAGGTTCTCAGAATTTCACATCTGATCTGTCTCCGATAGAATGAAGAAAGTTGTGTAAAGATTCTTTCCCAAGGACTCACCGTATGGCCGAGTCAGGATTCAAACTCTTCAATCACCAGGCGGATACGCTGACCACTAGGCTGCTGAAGCCACTTATTATCTTATCAGTAATGAGTAATTCAATCAGAATGAGGGAAACACATTAAATTGATTTAGCAGAAACATCGGATTATATATAAGACTAAAATAGTTGAAATGCAAGCAAACCAATGAGATAAACAGAGGTAAAAACTGTGACAATGAATGGGATGGTTAGAATAAATTTATTTCCAAGCAGATGGAACATAATTTTTTATGAATATATTGTTGGATTCACATTCACTGTATCATCAAGTTATACAGGGTGTCCAGGGAAATCCAGTATATCGATACCAGCGGTAAGGTCGGGCAACTTGCTTCTCTCGCATTAGCCCGATACATCCGGAAGAAGCTAGTGACGCGACGACTGGTTCTCTAAATCCCGACGCACGGGAACCCAAAGTGCGAGAAAAATCACAAAATTGAAAAATCCGACCTATTTTTTTTTTATCCGACCAAATTTTTGTTTATCCGACCAAAATCCGACTTATCCGACCTGGAAACAAAAATCCGACCAAAAAACCGACTTTCCGACTTCCCTGGACACCCTGTTATATAAGTTTCTCACAATGTTTAGCCACACTGATTTACCTAGTTATTGGATTAACATAATAAGTTATAATGCTTACATATCCTTTTTTGCTCAATCTTCCATAATAGAAATCCACAATGTATGAGACGTCTTCCCTTGGCAGTGGATCAAAGCTGCAGGCAACGCAAGCTTCATTGCTCGTTTCATTCATGTAGGTAGAAATGCTTGGATATTTCTTCAATTTTGGCAGCTCTGGAAATGAAGAAACCAAAATACATGATAAATAAGAGTCTTGCATAGTTTCAACTTTCCCAGATGGAAAAGATTCTAGAAATACAAATTCATAATTAACACCATTTTTCATGAATGATCAAGGCAAAATTTACTTTATTGATTATTTTGCAATCAAAGAATTTTCTAAATATCATTATCACAGTATCTAAAAGAAACAAAGCGTTAGTTATTAACCCTTTGAACCCTGACTCCCTGGAATCCTGCTAGAATCACAAACTAAAGACTTTTCATGTGGGGGCTGCCATGTTTGTTTACAAAAATGGTTGTCCAGCTTGCACAGCGAGTTTGAGTTGCCAGATACATTTAGTTTTAGTCACCAGTACCAAATACTGCGATCGCGGTATACGGGATATAGCTATTAGGGACTAATACCACTAATACCGCGTTCGCGGTATTACGGGTTCAAAGGGTTAACAAAGAAAAATTAACGTAAGCTGAACTTACCGTAATCAATCTGTAGGTCAGTGATTATTCTACGGTAGGCAAATAGGAAATACAAGTCTTCCATGGCCATATGAGTGTAGGTTTCTTTGGCTATGGACTTGGCAAAGAGACATTTTCCTGCAGGACGCGCAGCATGCCTCTTGGACTTGAATCTGGAGCTACTCTTGACAAGCTGTCCATCCAGTAAGATCTCCAGACCCTGACCCACACTCCAGGAAACCTCCACATCCACAAAGATTTCAGACAAGTCTTTGGATTTAAAGTCAGCTTTCACCTTTAAGAAAATAAAATATGTATGGTTTAAATTTGTGTAATATTTTGTTTTCCTATCAGTTTAGTAAAGTTGTAAAAGTAAAAGGGGGATTATGATCACTCTAGAATTTTACACTTTATAAAATCAGTCATCTCTTCCCATCACTGCAACCATGAAGTAATCATACAAAAGCTATGATTCTTACTGAAAATCTTCAGGTTGACTGGGTGGCACATTGCTATTCACGTCAACATCTGATAAATCAATATTTCTCTTATATCAACGATGGCATTAAGTCCCAAAATGATTAGGACTAGATATCAGTAGTAAATATTTTGTTCAGATAGCATTAAAGTCACAAAATCAAAATTTCTCAAAATTATTTTGGTGTTTACCTTGACATGAAATATCATTATTATTATTATTATTATTATTATCATTATTATTATTGTTATTATATCCAAGTAAGTATCGACATGTTTAATGATGTTTTCTCTACTATCAACAACCGAAACCTTAGTATTCTCAACAAAATGCATTCTCAACATAATTTTTGATTCATAACAGGTTGGGCAGATGGAGATGAGAAAGTGGAATGTTTAGCTAAACTGCATTGTGTTTGTAGACAATGCTTCATGTTTTGTTTTTCTTGTTGCTATATCTCGACTGGAGAGTACATGATATAAGATTGGTTGACATAAAATATAACACTTTTACAGATTATGACATTATTATGAAAGCAAGGCCCTTACCTTCCATTCCTTGTGTTCTGTTCGCACTCTAGCAACAAGTTTGTTTGACTTCCAATAAACTGCAAGACCACTACTATCAGATTTGTCAGCACCGCAAGCAATGATGTATCTATCCTTCTCAAAGGTATACAAGGCAACAGAGAACTTAACGGTAAGTCCATATTGGCACAAAGAGATATCACCAAGGCACGAATCTGAAAAGGGCCAATGGAATAGTATGAGGTATTATTTAAAACAAGCAATTGAGGTATGAGAATTCATATCAAATGTACAATTCTTTTTTGTTTGCTCACAGATATATCTAACATATTTAATCCAAAGATCAAATAGGCAGGTTATATTTTAATTACAATTTATTGACATGTAAAAAATCAAAACCAATATTCATTTTCCTCAAACTGTCTTGAATGACAAAGAAAGTTAATTAAAGAGATAAATGAATAATGAATAAATAACTCAGTCGACTTCAACATTTTCTAGACAAAAGTATATAACCATCAACATACCAAATCCATCCGTCACCTCAATGTATTCATCGATACCATTGAAGAGAAGAGCATTGCCTCGACCAATCGGCTCAGGTGTTCCATACACAGTGAGGGTAAATGTGGGTGTCACTAAAACTTGTCCTTCTATTTGGATGAAGACGATGCGCCTAATTTCACTCACAATTGATACAGCTGCATGGATGGAATCATTAAAACTTGTCAGAAATAAAAAGATAACCTCCAAAACTATCAGTAAATATGATTTCAAAGGATAAATTCAGCAGAAGAAAGAAAAAAATCTTAATCATTTGTTTTCAAAACCTTAAGATGGAGAAATTATCAAGCAATTCTATTAGATGACATGATTTGAAAATATTAAGAGGTATAGAAATTACGCTATTAAAGATATCATGACCACCCATATTCACAATTCAATTTGAATCAAGAGCTCCATCAAACATAAAGAGTTAGATGAAATTTTTGTGAAAAATAAATATTTAGATGGCAAGACTATTTTACAACAGATAATAGAAAATTGAGTGATGGTACTAAAATGGTAATATCAGACGTCAAATAAAAGAAAAGGTTACCATCAACAAGAGTCCACTCTGAGACAGAAGCATTGACACTGCAAACTAAACTGCTGTTTTTTGGATTGATAGCTCCATTTTCATAACACACGTCAGTAATTCGACACACATCAGTCTGAAAAGAATGTAAATCAAATAATTTTTTCTTTTTCTTATTAACAAAGTATTGCTTTGTTTAGATAACTAGCTTACAACTTTTTGTACTTTAAAAATATTGGTGGACTGAAGTGTATTAAGAGGCTGGAGACAATAGTGGCATTAGTGCTAGAAAATAATATAATAATTGGTTACTCATTATTGAACTATACATTGAGAAAAGCTTTAGGGCATGACTAAAAACTACAAAATTATATTATTTCTATTAATAAAGCTGACTTGTATGATGATAATTTGTCCATGTAGTGTCAAAGCTTTGTAACCTTAAGAACTTAAAACACGCAAATTGTTTTATTTATTAGACAGTAATAATGTTTTATATTCACACGAAGACACATCCCTTACAACACCAAAAAGAATCATATTATATTACTTACCCGCAATGAGCATCCATTCTCAGTGCAAACCTCACAATTTGAATCATAAGTGATGAAATTGAGTGGATTGCTCACGAATTGTGCATTATTATTGCTGATGGTGACTTGCCAGCTTTCAGTTCCATTCACCTCACAGCGTACCTCTTGAATACTTCGAAAGACTGCATCTATTACAATCGCATTGTCATCTACTGTTATTCCAGTTTCAGTAATCTGGGTAGAAAATATTGAGAGACAAAATTGTTAGATTACACACAAAATCAAGGATGAACAATACCATTTTTTCTCTTAATTGTCTCAATAGCAATAAGTTAAACACAAGCTAAATTTGCGAATTGAAAATCACACATAAAGAAGTCAGAAATTCATATTTGATTATTCTTAGGGCATGAACAAGTCACTTTAGAGTACAGTCAAACTGTCTAAAAGCGGAATTATTTGGAAGTGGCGCATGCTTTCCATCTTAGACAGTTTTAAGGCATATCCTATAGATGCATGGTACACGTAATACCTACACGCTAAGACTAACGGAATTTGTCACAAAAGAATATCCTTATTCCTTTCTGAATTTTTGTTGGTTTTCCGTTGCTCTTTAAAAAAAATTCCAATTATAACTGTAAACTGATCTAGTGGGTTTTAAGATAAATATAAAGGTTTTTAAAAGGGAGCAGTTTTTTCTTTCCATTTCCATGTTAGACAGCTTTCTATCTTCAACAGGAAAATAATTGAATGGTTTTATAAGGGACAGTCTTGGATAGGCTCCCATCTTAGACAGGTTTCCCTAATGGCAGGTTTGACTGTACATCTACAATTGTACACAATAGTTTATATTCAAAATCCATCAGAGAAGAATTTGTTAAAAGGCAAAGAAAGAAGATAGATCTAATGATCAAAATTGTATCGGAAAGGACTCCTTCACATCAACAAGTGAGTTTCCTATTTTCAAAAATATAATAAAGACATAAAGAGAATAACAGATATCTAGCAATCTTTATGGTTTCAAAAGGTATCAATCTATTTTGGAAACAAACTTACAGTCAGTCTTTTCAAAACACACTGCAACTTCCGTGATGAAAAGGCTCTTGCAAAGGTAAAACCAATAACAGTGATCCTCTTACATTCAAATTGATCTTGACGAACATCACATAATGGACCCTCCACAATATTGATGATTGTTGGAGGAAGTGAGAGATCAATGGTGCAATCAAATCCAGCATAATGGGGGTCGGTGCAAAAGCACAGATTGACTGGAAAAATATTGTTAATAATAGATAGTTAATATTAAGGAACGAAAATTGGCACAGTGAATTTAATGTAATAGCTTTATTATCATATCATTGAAGCAAGCGTAAACGAAAAGGAAAAAGCAAACGTAGGGATTTGGGTGTCCAGCAAAATTAGTATCCACTTTGTCTAGAGTACTGATGATAGGTGATGGCAACTCTTAGGTTTCTGATCAGAGATAGAGAGCTGGAGAAAATATGGATTGGGAGTTCTGATATGTTCTGATAGCTAATGATAACTTACTTGAAACACATGTACCACGGCCATTGCAGTTAGAAGGACAGAACTTAATTTGTTGATCAATAACAATCTGCAGCGAAATTTGAGTGAAACACTGTACTTGGATGTTGTTCACCATAGTTTCGACCCATGAGATGTCGTCTGTCATCTGGAATAATATTGAAACACACAAATTCGTTATTTTAACCATTAAAACAAATAATTATGTTTTTTTTTAATGAATTGAAGATTTCAAGAACAATTTAAATCATGAAAAATGGTTTTTTCATGATTTTATAAGTGCCGTTACAGGACAACTCATTGCTATCAAATCAAGATATAACTCTTCTATGAAATGGATTTCTTTGGCACACGTGATCTAAAATAACTAAAAATGGAAAGTTTTTCTCCATCCAATTAAAAACAAAACTTTAAATAATCACTGTGAACCTATGTTTTTCTTTATCTTAAGTATCACCATTGAACACAAACCTTAATGTCATCAATACAGTTCGACACGGCTAGGTTGAAGTCTACACTGAGTTCTGTTGAATTACAGCCCGAGTTTGATAGTGATTGCATAGCATCCATGCATAGCTTGCGGACATCTTCATACTCCCGGCCTGAAGCAGTGGGCCAGAACACATTCTGTCCAAGAAATATTCCCTATATCAACACTCTGCATCAAAGCTTGAAGTAAAATCATATCATACAAAAACTCTACTATTGATAAGATAAATCTCAAGACACAAATAATGATCCAGATGAATTGTGTTTGGTGGTTGGTTTTTTTAATTTACCTAATGTTATTAAGATCATTTACTCTTTTTCAAAAGGCTGTCTTGAAAAAAACTAAGATGTAAATAATCCATTAGTTATAAAGAAGTAGTCTAAAAAAGTGCAATAAAATTCAAAAGCCATGGCTATTGGTCTTTAAGTACCAATAGCAACCATTGGTTTGAACTACTATTGTCTACCTCATCTTGTCTATTATTTGTTGGATGATTATTTAAAAAATAGAAATCTGTTTTAAGGTTGTGTAAGTACAAATAGCTATGCCAGGGTGGTGGTACTAATTGTCCTTATGGAAATATGCAAGAGCATTTAATTGTTTGTTTGATCCACTCACCTGCACTATAAAGATGTATGTCACATCATATTCGAAGTAGTCGATGACAAATTCTGTATCAAAACATTGTTCTGGTTCAATCGCAATTTCCAGCAATTCTGATGTGATGTCTTCATCTGTATTAAAATGTATAAAAGTTGATAGAGCTTAGAGTTTCTCAGATATTCTAATTCATAAATGCAATGAAACCAATCTTATGAATGAATTTCATAATCTAAAGAGTTACAGAATTGAAATAAAATGCAGATAGAAAGGGAAAATTCTTTCTTTCATTCGTATCAATTTTCCCCTCGTATTGTATTGCAGTGTAGGGTCCAGCTTCTGGAACTTCATTAGATCAAGAACTGTTGGCAAGCAGGTGATTTTCAAACTTTGTTATTTACCCTTCAATTGGCCATTTCAGTAGATTTTAATTTTTGATTTTGCCAGGGCAGCAGCCACTAGTGGCCCTCGCTTTGTGATTTAGACCTGCTGTGGGATCTTTAACGATCTTAACTTGAACACAAGACTCATTGCATCATGCATGTTTTGTTATCCTTTGCTGCATATGCTTTTGCAGTGTCTGCACCCAGCTCCATGTTCCATCTTAAATGTGAATGAGGTAGATGCCCCAATAACCAGTTTTGACAAAACACAGAGCTGGGAAATACTATAGATCAAGAACTACGGCAAGCAGGTGATCAGTCCACTGTGCCCACTGAGCTACTGCGACACCCAAAAACAAGAATTGATGTGAAAAAGGGAAAAATTAACCACCACATATTTTGAAACAGGAAAAAACAATATTGGTTATTTAGATTGTGTAAAAGAACATCAACACATTTCCCATTTTTCTGCAGTAGCTAAAAGAAAGAGTATGGTTTCATTTGAAATACGCACAAGAAGTAGAGCCAATAAAGGACATACTGAAACTACCTAGATGATAACAAATAATTGTGAAGAAAAAAAAAGGGGTAATACGATCCTAAGAAGTTCAATTAAGAAAACTGTTTACATATTTTCCTTGCAGAACCAGCAACTTCCGAGTCTTTCTTGCAATTGAGAATGTAGCGATTCTCGGAGCAAACCCCTTCCTCTCCATAAGGACAGCTACAGTAGGCCTCTGTCTGTACATCAAACACTTCTTCTGGACAGAACCCAGCATAGAGACTGTCTTCCTGCTTGACTCTGGCAGAGATTAATATCAAAATATCAATCAAGGTGATCATTTCACCCCTTGGTTTAAATAAATGGAATTAGATTATTGAGTGAAACAATGACATTTTAACTATATTATTTTCTCACCAAAGTACAATGAACTTTCAAATCTATCAAAAAAAATTCTCAATGACGTAGGATTGACAAATTTTCTCACTATTAAATAGCAAACTGAATTAACACCTTCTAAATTGCTTTAAAAACTAGAAAATATATTTACCTCCAATGTTCAGAAAAATCAGTTTGCTGATTTCCGCTCACTTTCAGATTGATGCCGTCTCTAGAAAAGAAATCGTTGAATTCTTTATCATCAAAAGAACCACATAATCCCTCTGTGTGACCATAGTCAGATGAAGATGCTGTTACCCACACATTGATGAAGTTACTTTCTGAACTTTGGAGATTCACAATCACAGTTGTTCCAGTTGGTAACACCACCTAAGATTAAAAATGTTAAAATCCAGTTTATCATACAACCTCATTATCTGAACATACTGATATAAATCATTGTTAAATACTAATTTGGATACACATTATAATGTCTATGGTTATTAACAAATCTTTTTGTATAACTATGATTAACATTCAAATCATATTTTGATTTACACCAAACCACCTAACCTGAAAGAAGCAATGGTTCATCATTAGCATCATTTTTCAATACGCCATGTGCGCATGTTAAATATCATTTCACTTACCTGATACTGCGCTCCTTCGTTATATTCCTGAATCCTCAGTCCTGGATTTACTTCTCCATTCTTAAAAATGCTGAGAGTTAGAGGAACAGGGGAATTACTTGCTTTTGGACCACAGCGGTCAATGAGAACAACATCATCTTCTACTTTGATAGCAACAGCACAATTACACGAGGCAATATCCTGATTGCATTTCCGGTAGAAAGCGTGGACAGCATAGGGAAGAGTCGTGTGTCTGTATAACACAAACTCTCCCTCTTTGAAGTTGTCATATGCCCTGAAATTGACAAAATAAAGAAACTGATCTAGAAGCAAGAACAAATGCAACATTGCATACATTTAAATCAAGGTTGAGAACCTTTTTCATGCATATGAAATAAAGTAAAGAAAAATACAGAATTTTTCACTTTTGAGGAATGTTAGGGTGGATGAAAATGCATCGAAATGAATGCATTATTGTTTATTGGTTGCTGATATGTTATCTAAAGGCGAAAAATAACACCAGATATGAAATAATAAGTACTATGGTGGGCTGAAAAGCTTTGATTTCTATAGGTTATTCGTTGATGCAGCAATATGTCACCAGATTTCTTTTTTGAAGTGACGTAGCAACTGGCCCATAATTGATGCCTTTGTGTGGAAAAGCATGAATTATGTTGAAAAGTAAATGGACCAGTTGGAAGTGAATATTTCAAGATTTCGATTGATACTGTATTATGTATGTACCATTTATAGATTGGAAATCATTGAGGATGAATCAAAACTGTCCAGTTTCCCTAGTATTGTTTAAGGACAGAAAGATCTAGTCAATTACTTAAAACTACAAACACCACATTAACATCAAAGTCTCCAGATCTTAAAGGCTTACAAACAAGTGAGTAAGAAAAAAAAAATTGTTTTTGCTCACCTGCCATCAAATGTGCGCATGTGAGGATCATTAACCGAGTGGCACTGATTTCCATTATCCTTATCCAGCACTGTCACCTGCAGGGGAAGCACAAGAAGCAAAGCATGAACAAAAACATTCTATAGGTCCACATGATATCAGAATGCATTATAATCAATTAAACGATCAACAAATGTTTACGGAATTCTTAAAATAAATAAACTTGCAATTTCATTTACTTTTCAAAGACTTTGGTAACATTTCCTGCATAGACAAGATATCATCTTAGGAGGAAACTTCTTGCAAATTACTTCATCACTCAATGTAACCCAAAGTTAAGAACTAAAACATACGTCATTAACAGTCATTCTGACACAAAATTTACCTGTACTTCTTGAACTATCATTGAGCTGGTTATGCCTGCACATGTCAAGGACACAGACACATTCATTCTTCCTGTGACATCCCCGTCTTTCACACTGTCAACAGTGGCCCTGATAGGCACCATGATGCCATCAGTCCACTCGCCTGTAGTGATTGACCTTCCACACTGACCGATACCATCTCCTCCCACCACAACTTGTCTCAATGGATTTCCATTGGGGCACTCCTGGCCTTTGGTGAACTGGTCAGTGGTCAATTTAGCGTCTAGAGTGACCTCCTGTGATATCCGTGTCTCTAATGTACACAGTAAGTGCAAGGGTACAGAAGTCATAATGTGCAAATAGGAGGCATCATTTCCTTCAATGAGAGTCACTTCGGTTTCTTTGATCTGAAGAAGAAAATGGCATTTATTCTCAATTATTGCCATTGTGACAATCACATATTTCTTGTATCTATCTTTTTTTTGGTGCTCTGTTTTTATCTTTACATTTTTATCCAATGATGGTATTTTTTCATTTAAAAGCATTCTTAATTGGAAAAAATATTTTGATAAAGAACCAGCAGACCACATATGCCCATTTCTACTGGTCTTTCTTTAACAACTAGGCATAGAGAAAACCAATGTGATGATTCAAATAATTAAAAAAATAGATAAATACAAACCTCAACAGATATTTCGAAATCAACAGAGACAGTGGGTCCACTGAGAGCTTTGCAATTGTAAACGTAGCATGGAGTTACAGAACACGTGACCTTTGAGGAAAAAAAGAACAAAGCAAGGGTATTAAGAAATCACTAAAAATGACTGATGATGTTTTTAGCCAGTCTTAAGGTCTAAATATCAAGATCAGACAATGGTTTATTGTCCCGCTCAAATGCAATAAAATAAAGTTTCATTGTAATTGTAAGCTTCCAAGCATATGGGAATTTTGGATTATCATTCTGACTAAATGTTTTATTCTATTGTATTATGTATGTGTAAAGCGCTATATTGTAATAATATTTATGTTATGTTATGTCGTGTTATGTTATTATTCCTTTCAATCCTTTATCTGTTGTACAGCACCTATTTGGAAATCAGCTTTATAAATGCCATTCATTATTAATCTTGTTGAGAGTTAAATATGACAATTTTTAATCTTCTTATGAATGATATAAAATCGATGAATACAAAAAAGAGGATTTGTCTTTCTTACAATGGATCCAAAAGTTCCATTTCCAAACAGATTCTCATTCAGCATGTCAGAGTCACTTCTGCCATTGATGACTGTTTCTCGTACATCTCGTCCATCCACCTTCCAGCTGACTTGATACGACACATCTCCCTGGTTGAGACTCTCAAAAGAACATTCAAAGCTTGATGTGTTGGAAACGCTGCTGTACTCAACACTTATGCTTGGGGGAGATGGAAGGGCAGGCAAATCTGGACATTCACAGGGAGAAGAAACATTGACATCATTTGATGAGATACAGAATATTTTTAGAAATATGGTTCTATTGCTAACTATTTAATAAAACCTTGATAATTCTTTCACTTTCAGTTTTAGTTCTAGGGAATGAAAGAGTAGATATAAAAAATAATTTAAAAATTGGTCAACAAAAATAAGAAATATTGACAAAATCAGTTTCATAAAATACAAGACAACACAAATTTCATCTCATAAAATCGTTTCACCATACAGAAATAAGCTCATAGGAACATTTTTCAAGCTTGCATAAATTCATTTTAGTTTTTATGTACAATTTAAGATGATAATGTCATAAGAATTTGACAATCACCTGTGATAACTCCAAATAAGTCAAGAACTGGTTTTGGAGCAGAGAACATTTCCAAGCCACCAAATATCATTCCAAAGAAGCATCTCTCGGCAGGATCAAGTTTTCCTCCAATCATCAAATCTCCCACTGCAGAGCTTTCAAAGCCCAGTGCTGTGTACTTATCTGTGGCGTATTTCTGTCCATCCCACGATACTTGCAGACCTATGGATGCAGACCAGCTAACTTCTGCTTGAATAAATCTGTAATGTAGTTCATAGAAAATAGTTTGAAAATATTCAGAATCGATCAGTTTTATTTATTACAGACTAAGAAACTATTCTATTCTGTGAAACTGTGTTTCTTTACTTCTTTGTTCATTGAGACATTACACATCTTACAAATTCTAAGTTTCATCATTGAACTGATGCCTTCTGTGTTACAAGAAATGTTTTACAGATGTAATCAATGGTGAAATTGTATCACTACTTATTTGTCTTGATAGAAGCAACAAAAAGTAAAGCTAATACATTCTTCCTTTATCCCAATAACTATCCCTATCAAACAAAACAAATTTCTTATATATTTACCATAAGTACGTACGAATATGAGATTTACACAGTGATGGAAAAATGAAATAAGAAATATATGAAAGATAAATACCTAAGACAAAAGCCAGAAGAAGGAAGGAAGGAGAGAGAGAGAGAGAGAGAGAGAGAGAGAGAGAGAGAGAGAGAGAGAGAGAGAGAGAGAGAGAG